>CBVK0100069372.1:0-14922 GCA_900067695.1 Picea abies
CAACCTTGCGTAATTCAAAAGTTCCTAGGAAGCTAGCATGTGGACATGTGGGTCCATTACTATTCCTTTAACTCCCTATTGTGATTTAATCTAAGAAAGCTTTGAAACTATCCTAGATTGTGATCATGTGGGCATGTATGGACCCATTACAAAAACCTTTAAACTTCCCTAGTGTTTTAACCTAAGAAAGTAAATTTCAACACTATCCTATATTTGTAGCATGTGGGCATGTATGGGCCCATTACAATCTTGAGATGTGTTTGAAAAATAAACTAAGAGGAGTCCCGAGGGGGCTGTTGTCCTCTCCTAAAGGTTTTAGTCTTTTTAAGGGAGATGAAATTTTCCTACAACCTTTTTCTGATTCTCAAGGTCACTTTGAAGCACGAGAGAAGAGTATACTAAACGATTGTTATCCAACTTCTAGTCCCAATGCAAGTTTTATGTGATTACAAATGATTCCAACTTATACTCTTAGTCAAAGCAAGCCATCCATGTGGAAAAATGAAAGAGAAAGAGGAAATAATGATTTTAAAACCCCTAAGTGCCTATGTGTTTTGACTAATCCCTTTATATGGAGAGGGAACTAAGTGTGGTGTAGATTACAACATGCATGAAATCATTTTTAAGAAGGCTAGGGGCCTTCCCCAAATCACAAAAAGGATTACAATGTGTATTTTCCTGCATAGGTGTGCGGGTCTCAAAGTAGACAGAGGCGCACTGAGTGCCTATGCGCAAACCGAAAAAGACTTTTCGGCGCAGGTGCGTGGAAGGCGTTGAACAACATAGTAATTTTGGCGCACACGTGCACGATGCGCGACTGTGGGCCAATAAACCTGTGCACACCTGTCACACGGCTATGAAGAAAATTCAGAATGGAATTCTCTCAATTCAGCTTTGAATTGGATGTTTTACAGGTCATCTTGGGCTGGTTAAGGTAGCTACATGTTAAATAAACCAAAAGAAGAGCTAGAAAAGCCCAAATGGGGTAGGAAATTGATACCTTTCCCTAGTGGAGTCGCCAATCTGTTGCACCTCTTTTTTCACCTAAATGAGAAAAATAGAGGTGCTTACAAGCTTATTTGGGTTAGCTAAGCAAGACAATAGTGAAGGAAAGGGTTAGAAAAAGAAACATAAATGACTAAGCTAAGAATTAAACTAAGAAAGGAAAGAACAACTAAACTATTAAGCATAAGGACATAAGAACAAGAAACCAATAAGACTCATGTCACCAATGGAAAGGATTATATTAGTGAAAAGAAAACACCGAGAAGAAAGAGGACTTTGGGTCCCTTCTTCATCCAAAGGAGGGCTCTTGGACCCCCACAATTGAGCTCTTCTCACAACTTTGAAACTTGAAATAAATGGTGAAAGAATCCCAAGCTAATCCTCTCAAAAGGTTAGGTGGATTTCCCAGATGGAATGGTGCTAGTATTCTCTTGATGAGAAAAGAGAATTCCCCAAGAGAATAGCAGCAACATAACTTTGCAAATGAATTCCTTGAAAATGTAGTGCACCCATGGCCTTGTTTTATAGCACCACTTTGAGGTATTGTGCAACCAGCTTTTAGTGTGAAAAGGGGATGTTTAGGGCACTTTTAGGTCTTTGACTAGCCACCCAATCAGATCCAGCTGAGATTTGGACGTCAAATCAACTTGGAAGCTAAACCAGAAGTGGGTGGGAGGCCGACCAATCTCATAAATGTGTCGTTGTCAGGTGTGCGTGGATTTTAGTGACCACAGTCACGCATCATGAACATGTGCGCTTTTCTTTCATTTATGGATGGCGCATGTGCACGCGTGCCCTGTGTAGTCATAGCGCAGATTGATTTTATAACTGGTTGTATAGTTTTGGACCTTTTGGAAATGATTTTTTGGTAATTTTGGTCCATGGGTGAACTCATAACTGTTTGAAGATGCTGGATTCCTGTAACCATTTGCGGATGAAATTTCAGTGATAACAGAATTGTCATGTATGGTTGTTAAAATACTATTTTCTAATTGATCATGCATCCAGGAATGATTTTTTTCAACCGAGGTAGCCATGGTAGAGGAAACAGAGGGAGAGGTAATTGGAACGGAGGCCCAAGAAGGCCAATATTTTCCATACACTTTGACGCTGACTCACAAGAATTAGGCCAGTTGTTTCAGGCTTGATTTTTCAATTGGATTGGGCAAGGAGTGGTCCAACCTAGGCCTGAAAGGCCTCCCTTCTAGGTTCTGCAAGCCCTCGGTATTCCTGTACCCCCCCATGTCTCATTGCAACCCGCGGTTCCCGAAAATGGTGGATGGAAAGAGATTGTCCACCTGACAGTCTCCCAACATCGTGGCTAGACCAGTTTGTTTTTCTTGCTCCTCCACCTAACAATCAGATTTTTCAAGTTGCCCTTGACCACTTGCCAGTGCAGTCCTCCCATGCTAGCAAGAGATTAAAAATCGAGGCCCATCATGCCCTGGACAAAGGAAAATCCAATGCTACCCCCTCACCCTCCATTGGCTCTGATAAATCCATGTCTTCTTGGGTGCATTTCAGGGATGATTGTTCTCACGTGATCAATGAGATTAGGCTTAAAAGCTCAGCATAGCCAAAGGCAAATTCAGGAAAATCGAAAGGTGACAGCAACAATCAAGGAAAGATTTCATCTTAGAGTGGGAAATATGGTTTTTGAGTTTTTGTGTTATCTATGGAGGATGACAGTTGACTTTAGAAATTTTGAACAACATGTTTTCTTTGGATATATGAGTAATATATTTTTTTGGAGATAATTTCAAATATTTTGAGATAAATTGTCAAATGTTAATATGATGATGGGAGTCACAAGGAGGTTTGTTTTTCTGAATTAACTAGTATGTTATGATTCTTAAGAGCTAAAGGGAGTCACAAGGGGTCCCACCTACTAGTTATTATTTATTTATAACCCTTATTATGATTATTACTTTTCCCCCTAACTAAAAGTTGGTTGAGTCTTTTAATTAACTTAACTAATGAGTTGGATCAACTACTTCAACCAATTCTAATTTGTTTAAAGACAAAAGGAAAGGGAGGAATAGGAGGATAGAAGGAGAAGCATACTAAGGTTTTCTCTTTGAGTTTATGTTGAGATAGTTCGGTTTTCATTCATTCCTTAATTTATCACAAGCCTAATTCTATTTTCTGATAACATGGTCTTATTGTAGACAACAACATTTAGGTTTGAATTACATCATTCAGACACTTGTTTTTTAGAGGTGTTGATATATATTTGATAGTCTGTGTAGACTTGTCTATTTGTGAATTAGTTTTCATGACTAACAAAGGCTTTTGTGCAAAGTCGAGTGAGCAGGAATATGTGGCAAGTTGATCCAGCTTTTAGAGTCCAGTTTTGATTTTTTGTCAGAGGTCCTTTTGTATGTTCCATCGGGGATGTCTAAGTTTGACTTTGGTATGAGATTTTGTAAAGAAAATGAATATTTGGTGAATTGTAATGAAATAAAGGATTGATTTATGTCTAATCCGTCTTGATTATCATCTTGTTGTATTTACTTCTATCTCTACATTTATTTCAGCAATTGTTTTGTTCAGAAAATCATATAAAAAGTGAATTTCCAGTAAGCTTTTTATTTATAAAAGACTAGCTTAAGCACTCATAATTAATACTTGTGATTTAGGATGTTATTTTTCTTGGCTATAAACATAGGGTGATATTCCCATCTATTTTTCTTTAGCCAAGAAGAATATGAAAATGCTTGAGTAAGATCATTTCATATCTTTTTCTCAACACATCGTTGTGTGTAGACTGACCATGAAGAAAGAGTGATGGGGGACTAAGATTCCACTAGGCTGGGTAAGGGAGAGGGGGATGAGAGGTTGGAAAGAGGGGCTAAGATTAAGGTCTTAAGTCTAATAGAATAATAATTTATTGTTATTCCAAAAACTTATTAGAAGGATATGTTTTTATCCTAAGTTTTTTTGGGAGGATAGGTGACTTCCAAATGGAAAGGAATCATGGACGACCTATGTTGGCTCAGGCACAAGCAATTTAAGATAGAGATTCAGATTGTTGGGGGGTTCAAATCCCATTCTTCCATCCTCATGTAACTTGTTTGGCCTCTGTCGTCGACCTCTGCATCTTCACGCACCTCTGAAACTTCTAACTGGGGAAGTTGATCTATGTTTTCCTTTGAATCCCAACATATCTACAATTGCCAAAACTGAACCGTACTCTACCTTACCAAATTTTTGGTTGTTTCCTTTCCCTGAGCTATATCGAACCTTTGTTGTTGTCGTCACCTTGCTGGAACTGAGTTGAATATTGGTTGAAGAGGCAGGTTGTTAAGCCCGTGGTTGAAGAGGCAGGTTGTTAGGCCTGTGACCAACTCTCTCCAGGTGAGAGAATTTGTTGGGAAGTGATTTTATCCTAGAGAGAGTCTAGCACCAGCTACAGAGCTCTGAGAATTCTTGATCCAGCCTATTGCCAAGACCCTGAAAAGGGAAGTGGAGCAGTCGATGGACTGTGGAACAGTGAAGGTGCATATTCCCGGGGTGGAACATGCATGTGGGGAATGAGAGTACGTGAGTAGTGGGCGTAAGAAGGCTCCTAGAGAGAATCCTTCCAGTTGCACTATGCAGTTTCCTGTAACCTCAACCTAGTCTAGGATTCCCTTTCTCTAGGTGGAGCTTAGTCCCAGCTCAGAGGTGACCCACTCCTGAGCATGATGAGCAGTGTGGTCTAAGGCTGGGAGGTTCGTGGAAGGTCTGCACACAGTTGGTGTACTTAAATTGAAATATGATTATCTATTCCTATGATCATTTACATGTTGTGTATATGTACATGTGTTGTAATTGGTGAATATTTCCCGTATATGTTGTTATATTATGGGTTTCGTCGGTGAAGTACTGCATATATGCTTTTACGGTTATTTCTGCATTAATCTATGTATGAACATAATACATTGTCTGTTTAGGTTTATATTTATATGCATATGACAATTGTCATTTCTATGAGTAGAATGCACCGACCTCGGTGGTCAAGGTGTTACAAATTGGTATCAGAGCTAGTTTATTGAAATATACCAATTTGTAACTTCCCCAGCCACCAACAGGTCGGGCAACGTCACTTCCAGATGTCTTTCAATAAACTATATCTGATACCAATTTGTCACACCCCGACCACCCAGGTTGGTGCATGCTACTCATAGAAATGACAATTGACATATGCATATAAATATAAACCTAAACAAACAATGTATTCTATTCATACATAGATTAATGCTGAAATAAATGTAAAAGCATACATGCAGTACTTCATCAGTGAAACCATAATATAATAGCATATACATGCAATATTCATCAATTATAACACATGTACATATACACAGCATGTAAATGATCATACAAATAGGTACTCATATTTCAATTGAAGTACAACCAACTGCATGCAAACCTTCCACGAACCTCACATCCTTAGACCACATTGCTCATCATGTTCAGTAGTGGGTCACCCCCGAGCTGGGACTAAGCTACACCCAAGGCAAGGGAATCCTAGACTAGGATGAGGATATAGGAAACTACACAGTGCAACTGGAAGGATGCTCTCCAAGAGCCTTCTTATGCCCACTACTCATGGACTCTCATTCTCCACATGCCTGTTCCACCCAGGGAATATGCACCTTCAATGTTCCACAGTCCATCGGCTGCTCCACTTCCCTTTTCAGGGTCTTGACAATAGGCCATATCAGGAATTCTCATAGCTTTATAGCTGGTGCTAGATTCTCTCTAGGATAAAATCACTTCCCAACAAACTCTCTCACCTGGAGAGATCTGCTCACATTCTTGACAATCTATCTCTTCAACCACTAGCCTGACAACTCACCTCTTCAACTAATCTTCAACTCAATTCCAGCAAGGTAAGGACAACAAAAAAGGTTCAATATAACTCAGGGAATGACAACAACCAAAAATTTAGTAAGGCAGAGTACGGTTCGGTTTTGGCAAGTGAATATATGTTGGGCTTCACACGAAAACATAGGTCGACTTCCTTAGTTAGCGGTTTCATAGGTGCGTGAAGATGCATAGGTCGAAGACAGAGGCCAAATGAGTTAGGTGAGTATGGAAGAATGGGAAGTGAACCCCGCAACAAGCTGGCTCTCTAGCTTAAATTGCATGTTTCTGAGCCGACACATGTCCCCCATGAAGAATGTTTCTTTCCATTTGGAAGTTACCCGTTCTCCCAAAAGAACTTAGGATAAAAACATATCCTTCTAATCAGTTTTTGGAATAATAATAAATTTTTATTCTCTTGGACTTAAGACCTTAAGATTAGCCCCTCTTTCCAACCTCTCATACCCCTATCCCTTACCTAGCCTAGTGGAATCTTAGTTCCCCATCACTCTTTCTTCATGGTTGGTCTACACACAACAATGTTTTTAGATTACTAATATGAGTAGTTACATGTCCCAAAAATAGGCTCCTGACCTTTAACACCTAGGCTCTCTGGCCTAATAACACATAAGCTTACCATCTTATAATTTCTCATCTCACCAGTCTACAAAACATATTTACAATTCATAAATACAATTGGGGCTCATCCTTGGGAATATTACAATCCCCTCCCCTTATTTTTGCACTATCCTCAGTGCAACTTATTTACACAACATCAACAAAATTTTCAAAATATTCAAAACGATGATGGTATTCCACCGACATAGCATCCTCATGCTCCCATGTCATGTCCTCAGGATCGTACTAGGTCCACTAGACCTTACAAGACCTATGTCTCGATTCCGGAGATGTTTTATCTTCCAGTACAATATGTGCACCGGATGACCCTGCAAGACGCCTTCTTTCTCCACCTAAATCACATTCCAATCAATTACATGATTAGCATCAGTAATATATTTATTAAGTAATGAAATATGAAACAAATTATGTATAGTCATGGATGTAGGCAATGCAAGCATATATGCAACTCGTCCAATCCTTTCAAGGATTTCAAATGGCCCACAATATTTGGCTTCCAACTTGGAACATTTTCCCAGCTTCAGGAAAATTTTGTTGTCTTTCACATTCAATAAAACATGATCACCCACTTTAAACTCCCTGTGGGTTCTGTTCTTATCAGCATAACTTTTCTGCATGTCTTGGGCAGCCTTCAAATTATGCTTAATCTTCAACATTTGTTCTTCCATTTCCTTGAGCAACTCTGGCCCAACCACTTCTCTATCAGTTGGATTATCCCAACTTAATGGGGTGTTTCACTTTCTACCATAAAGTGATTCAAACGAGCTCATATTCAATGATGCTTGATACCCATTGTTGTAGGAAAATTCTACCAAGTGTAGGTAGTCTTCTCATTTAGATGGTTTTTCCATCACATACATCCTTAGAATGTCCTCTATCACTTGATTCACCCTTTCTGTCTACCCATCAGACTCATGATGATAAGAAGTGTTGAAGTTTAGATTTGTTATGAACCCTTTGAATAACCGCTTCCATAATTTTGAGGTAAATTTTGGGTCTCTGTTAAACACAATTGTCTTGGGAATACCATGAAATCATGCTACTTCCTTCATATAGATATCAACAACATTAGCTTCCTTGTGAGTGGTATTCAATGGAATAAAATGGGCAGCTTTCGTAAACTTATCTACCACCACCATGATGGAATCATGCTGCTTTTCGGTTCTGGGCAATGCTATGATGAAATCCATTTTCACCACTTACCACTTCCACTAAGGAATGTGAAATGGTTGTAGAAACCCTGTTGGGTGCCTATGTTCAGCCTTGACCTTTTGACACTCCATACATCTAGCGATGTATTCTGCAATTTCCTTCTTCATACCTAGACAAAAGTAATGGTTCTTGACTGCTACCACTATTTTCTGATATCCAGGGTGCCCAACATAAGGCACATTATGTATTTCTTTCAAGATCATAATTCTCAATTCCTGGAAATTAGGTACATAAATTTTGTTTTTGTATAGGAGTGTTCCATCAGCTTCCAATTTATAATCTTCCACTTTTTGTAGCATCTTACCTTGTTGTATCTTTGTTACCAATTCCATATACTACAAATCTGCATTTGCAACTTCTGAAATTATGCCTTTAATATCATTTTGATACATCTTAATGGTTGTAGCATGTAGTTCATGCACTCTTCTGCTAAGTGCATCAACGACTTTGTTCTCCTTTCCTTTGATATTCTTGATATGAAAGTCATACTCACAAATGAATTCCAACCATCTACTCTGCCTAACACTCAAGGTTGGTTGATCAAACAAATACTTCAGACTGTTATGGTCTGTCCTCAATTCAAATATATTTCCCATGAGGTAATGTATCCATTTCGTTAGAGCATGTACAATGGTTACCAACTCCAAATCATGAGTTGCATAGTTCTTTTCATGATCCTCAAACTTTCTAGATTCATAACATACCACAAACCCATTCTGACTAAGGATTCCACCCAATCCTTCTTTGCATGCATCTGTACACACTACAAAATATTCATTCGGATATGCAATCCTCAAGATTGGAGCATTGGTTAAAAAGTGCTTCAATTGTTGGAAGCTTCTCTCACATTCTTCTATCCATTGAAATTTCTTCTCCTTTCTTTGCAAGGAAGTGATGGGGTGAACTATCCTTGAGAACTTTGCAATGAACCTTTTGTAATAGCCATCTAGACCCATAAAGGATCTGAATTTTGTCACATTCTTCGACGGACCATTCTCTAATGGATTCTATCTTCTGAGGATCCACATCTATCCCCTCTTTTGAAATGATATGTCCCAAATAATGGATCTGATTTTGATAGAATGATCACTTTCTAAATTTGGCATATAGTTGGTGATATCTTAATACTTGCAACACCATCCTCAAATGTTGTTCATGTTCTTCCTCCAACTTGGAATACACCAGGATGTCATCCAAAAAGACTATGACAAACTTTTCTAGATATTCTCTGAATACACCATTCATTAGGCACATGAAAACAACGGGTGCATTTTATAATCCAAATGGTACCACTGTGAATTCATAATGACCATACCTTGTTCTGAAGGCAGTCTTGTTGATGTATTCATCCTTTATCCTTACTTGATGGTACCCTAACTTGAGATATATTTTTGAAAATATCTTTTCATCCTTCAACTGATCAAAGAGATCATCAATCCTTGACAAAGGATACTTGTTCTTAATAGTCACTTTGTTCAATTGTCTGAAATCGATGCAAAATCTCAATGTTCCATATTTCTTCTTCACGAATAAGACTGGGGCACCCCAAGGTGACACACTTGGGCATATATACCCCTTCTTTAGAATTTCTTCAAGATGCAAGTACAGTTCTTTCATCTCTGGTGTACTCATTCTGTAATGAGATTTTGACACTAGAGTTGATCCAGGCATAAGGTTTATAGAGAAATCCATATCTCTCTTTGGGGGTAGTCTTGGTACCTCCTGGAATACATCCTAAAAATCTTTTAATACTGCATGGTCTTCAATTTTGACACCTTATCCTCAGGTGCTTCTTCTATATGAACTGCAAATATTTAGTAGCCCTTCTTGTAACACTTCTTCAGCTGCATTGTTGAGATTTCTCTGATAGTAACTTCCCTTGGGATTCCCTGCACTTTCCTTGGGTTTCCTTCCTCATCTAGGCAAGTAAATGCCTTTCTATGATAGTCTAAGATGGCATGGTGTTGGTCCAACCAATCCATCCCTATTAGACAATCATAGGAACCTAAAGGTAATATGTTCAATTCAACCCTTGTGCTCAGTCCATTCATGTGACAAGACTTAACCAAATCAACAACCTTTCTCTTGTCTCTTGTAGCCAGCTGCACTAACCAAGATTTTCCATTCTTCCTTCTTGGAAAATGCAAACTTTCCACCATTCTAGGATCTATATAACTATGACTAGCCCCTGAATCAATTAAAATAGTAAAGGTATGGTTATTGATCATACCTTCAACTTCAATCATGTGTGATTTAAATTCAACTTGCTTGTTGTCTAGGGCTGCATAGATCCTTGGTATTATACTGCCCATGTCCTCCACTGTTTCTACTTGCTGAACATTGTGGACAACTCTCACTTTTCCATTTTTGTGGGGACAATCTCTGTACTTGTGGTTTCCCTGATAGCCTCAACATTGAATGGGCATCTAACTTGGCTTTTGTCCCCCTAATTCAGCCATTCTCTGCTCTCTAAAAGATGGTTGTCCTTGATGATTGTTTCTGAAAAAGGGAGGTTTGTTTCCCTTCTGCCTCTTCTCTTTCTTGTACTTCTTCTTGTCATCCCAAGCATTCCGGAAAGTGGGATTTTCTTCTTGCTGCTCATATAAGCATTGTTCTCCCCTTATAGTTTCTTCCATAGTTTTAGGATCATCATACTAGATCTTGTCACTGATGGGAGATGGTATTCTACTCACATACCTTTGAATTTTGACAGTCTCATCTTTGATGAAAGGGACATACTTCAGTAATTCCAAAAACCTTCTCTCATATTCATCAATGGACATACTACTCAGCTTGAGTTCAAATAACTGTTTCATCTTTATGTCATAGTATCTCTTAGTTAAGTATTTCTTTTCGAAATACTTCTTGAATTCCTTCCAAGTAACATTTTTCTCTTTAATGTGTTTCACCTGCACAAGTTGACCCCACCACATGGATGCCTTTCCTTTCAGTTGATACATTGCAATTATTCCTTCTGCATGATATGAATAATTCTGTAGTTGGAAATATTTACTCATGCCAAGAAGCCATGTCTCAGCATCTTCCTCCTTCTGATGCTCTCCATCAACCGTAGGAGGTTTAATCTTGTTCATTTCTCCCTTCAGTTCATCCACTCCATATTTCATATGCTTCCTGATAGGAGATGGGCTTGAACTACTATGTTCCCTCCTCTTAGAGTGCCCTTAGGAGTGATGATGGTGTCCGATAACACTCCTTGACTTCCTCCTTTCATCAGGAGACTTGTGACTTCCTGATTTACTGGAGTCACTCTCTTTACCCAATTTCCTTTCTATCATTTCCAGGCTCTATATCAACTTTAGGTTGAATTCTCCCTATTGATCCATAGATTTAGTGAGATTTATGTTATCTGCTTGGTGATGTTGGACATATTTATTCAATGATTTTCATCATGTTTCCCTCCTTATCTATCTCTTCTTCATTCCCATTGGAGTTGGATCCTTCAAATCCCAAATGGACATCCATTCCTTTAGCGTCATTCTCTAAACTGAAATAATTTCATGCCTCCTCCATTTTTTTCACTCTATAGAAATTCGGTTTGGTTCTAACAATTGTTAACTCTACAAACACAATGTGCAGTCCACCGAAATTTGTCAGACCATTAGTCCTTAACAAATTCCACAATATTCATAAACCAATCTGATACAAAGAAAAAATTTAGATTCCATTTTCTTTTTGAGCTCTGCTTTGTTCTATAATAATTTTCGAGCACTATCCCCTTTCTCTTAGCCCCCAACCGACGTGACCATGGGCTGTGGACAAGCACTAGGTTTATGGGCACTTATTCGGGACTTCGGGCCTCCGAATTTGGAAGTTTTCAAAGAACATCCCAACAAATATCTCGGAGTTCTGGATTACCAAACTCGTGGATCAACAATCCACGTCTACCCAGCATCCAATGGTTGGCACTCATTATGGAACCTCAAGCATATGAGTTCCAGGACTTCGGAGCTTCGTGACTTTGAGACTTCAGAGGATTTCACATCCGCACACCCCCAACACCCCGAACTGTTAATCTCTAAACACTTCCATGTCACATTTGGTGACATCATTATGTCATGTCACTTCAGTGTTACAAATATTTGGAAGGTTCTTCATTTCATACCCTATGAACCATCCTTCCAGAGTGTCAATTCTTCAAACTTCACAACTAGCGGCATGTGTCCACTAGGACCCATGACTTTTGTGCTTGAACTAAAATACCGAATAGTCACATCACTTGACGCTTTTCAAATTGCAGGGGCATGCATCTATGGTTTGGAGTAACCCGCCTTTCATTTCACAATTCCTCTGATGCTGACACGTAACCCCCTGTTAAAATCGTGGTTTGGATTACGGGACCACCTTGGGTTCCCGCAATTCCTCCTGGCCATCGACCTTGATCTATCCTGATTAACGCTAGTGTGGGTCCATCGTATATTGACCTTAACTACGTTATGTAACCTTGGGGTCCCACTAACCATGATCATATGGAGTGCCACATGGTGGAATACTAGCGACTGACATGTGGCCCAATCAAATGGGTGTCACATGTCACATTCCATATGGCATTTCAATCTTCCATGGGTTGGAAACCCACTGAGACATGGAACACAACCCATGTGTCCACATCAATCCAAGTGACAACATCATGCCACGTTACTCTGGAATTTTGGGCTTCAAAAGTGTTTACGCCTGCTTCCTTCCAGTCTCTCGAATTTCAAATTTTCAGACTTCTTTACCCTCCGGGTCCACATAGTACAGCTGGCAACATTCTAGGTGGGGGCACGTGGTAGATATAGGAGAGGTCTACGTCACCTCCAGGTGACGTCATCATGACTCACCACTTCATCTCTTTGGGCTTCTGAGCTTCGGACTTTGAGAGTTCTTGCCTCCACACACACTAATTCTCCCGAACGCAAAAATCCCAAACAAGACCATCGACTGACATGTGTCCCTCTTGACAGATGGTCCAGATTAACTTCAAACTTCGGGGGCTTTCTCTCTTTACCACTGCGTTTTCCCTTTTAACTTGGATTGATCCAATGGTAAGGCTTCTCCCCAGATCTATGATGTAGATCTCCTCCAGGACTTTGGAGCTTTAGGCTTTATCCCTTCTCTTATTTTTTCACCTAACTTCATCGAAGTCGCGAAGTTCAAAGGGATTCCAGGTTAACCCTCATGCACCTTCTCTAGATCTAACGATCGTGAATTGTCCTCCTTCTCCTGAACAGATCCTACGACCCACATTTCTCTGCAACCCAATACCACATCTATCATGGTTTTATAATACCGCTACACCTCCTTATCTTTGTAACATGACCAAGGTAACCTCTTGGCACTCATGAATGTTCTAAGGTTCAAAATTGGTTCCTCTTAACACAATTTCCACATGAAACCTTGGTTCCAATGACCACTTATCCGACCCATCCAATCTCAGTGCTTGAACCTTGGATCTGATAAAAAATTGTAATGTCCCCAACCACCAACAGGATGGGAAACATCACTTCCAGACATATTTCAATAAACTAGCTCTGATACCAATTTGTAATGTCCCCAACCACCAACATGCCGGACAACGTCACTTTCAGACGTATTTCAATAAACTAGCTTTGATACCAATTTTTCACACCTCGGGCACCCAGGTCGGTGCATGCTACTCATAGAAATGGAAATTTTCATATGCATATAAATATAAACCTAAACAAACAACGTATTTTGTTCATACATATATTAATGCAGATAACCGTAAAAGCATACATGCAGTACTTCACAGGCGAAACCCATAATATAACATCATATACAGGAAATATCCATCAATTATAACACATGTACATATACACAGTATGTAAATGATCATAGGAATAGATACTCATCTTTCAACTGAAGTACACCAATTGTGTACAGACCTTCCATGAACCTCCAAGCCTTGGACCACGCTGCTTATCATGCTCAATAGTGGGTCACCCTTGAGCTGGGACTAAGCTCCACCTAGGGCAAGGGAATCCTAGACTAGGATGAGGTTACAGGAAATTGCACAATGCAACTGGAAGGATTCTCTCAAGGAGCCTTCTTACACCCACTATTAAGGGACTCTCATTCCCCACATGCCTATTCCACCCCGGGAATATGCACCTTCATTGTTCCACATTCCATCGACTACTCCAATTCCCTTTTCAGGGTCTCGGCAACAGGTCAGATCGAGAATTCTCAGAGCTTCGTAGCTGGTGCTGGACTCTCTCTAGGAGAAAATCACTTCCCAACAAACTCTCTCACAAAGAGAGAGATGCTCACAGGCCTAACAACATGCCTCTTCAACCACGGGCCTGAAAACCCGCCTCTTCAACCAATATTCAACTCAGTTCCAGTAAGGTGAGGAAAACAACAAAGGTTCAATATAGCTCAGGGAATGGCAACAACCAAAAATTCAGTAAGGCAGAGTATGGTTCAGTTTTGGCAAGTGCAGATATGCTAGGATTCACAAGAAAACACAAATCGGCTTCCCTAGTTAGAGGATGGCCAACACCAAGAAATGTGTCAAAAGTAAGATATTTTATGGGATTAGTTGGTTACTACAGAAGGCTCATAGTAGGGTTCTCTAAGATTGCTCATCCCATCACTTCTTTGCAAAAGAAGGGAACTAAATTTGAATGGACACCTAAGTGTGAAGATAATTTTAATCTGTTGAAGGAATTACATACTAGTCCACATGTGTTAAGGATTGATGACCCAAATAAACATTTTGTGGTATGTATAGATGCATGTAAGGAAGGACTTGGGGGATTCCTCATGCAAAATGTACATGTCATTGGTTATGATTCCAGAAATATTAAGGAACATGAGAGAAACTATGCCACACATGACTTGGAACTTGCTGCCATTGTCCACTCCTTGAATATGTGGAGGCATTATCTCATGGGGAAGAGATTTAAATTAAGGACAGACCACATTGGTCTAGAGTATATTTTTGAACAACCAACCTTGAATGCCAAGAAAACAAGATGGATGGAACTTTTAAGTGAATATGACCTCGATATCGAGCATATCAAAGGAAAAGAGAATAAATTTATCGATGCACTTAGTAGAAGAGTGCATCTCATGCATGCTATTGTTGTCAGTATGTGTTATCACTGAAATTTCGTCCGCACAGGGCGACAAGAACTCCGCGTCATCAACACAGAAAAACAGTCATTCATGGCACAAGGATTAACTCCACAG
>CBVK0100069373.1:0-14922 GCA_900067695.1 Picea abies
CAATAAATAGGGGACACGTGGCGGCCATTGATTAGGCCATGTGTCGCCATTCCATTCGCTGCAAATAATCCATGTCACCTGCCAACTGTGCTAATAGCTGCTTGCCACGTGTCATACGACCTGCCACGTCAGCGTCCGTACGGACTGTACAATCGGCACCCCTTTTTTTGCCTGTTTGCCATTTTGAATAGAACACGATATCTCTCGCTCCCGACGTCTGTTTGAACCCAAACAAGTTGCAATTATGTTCTTAACGACGAGGCCTGCACTCTTGTTCGATTTGAAGCGATTCCGAGCACTTTGAATTTTTGAGCAAAATGTGATCCCCTGATCACCTACCTTCTGCGTGGATTTTTTTGAGGAGGAGGCTTAAACCTTCCATGACCATGATGAATAAGAGTGGTGAAAGTGGGCAACCCTGTCGCAGGCCTCTGCCACTGTGGAAGAAGGAGGATGGTTCATCGTTTACCAGCACATCAAAATTTGCACTTGTAACTCAACTCATAATCCAATTTAAAGTGGTTTGGCTATATCCTGTCTGGATCAAAATTAGTCTGAGAAAGTCCCAGTCTATGCAGTAGAAAGCTTTTTTAAGATCTAGCTTGAGGATAAGAGCACGATATTTTTTATGGTTAATGTTATGCAAACATTCTTGTGTGGTGCCAATAGCATCAAGGATTTGTCGGACCTTTAAAAAACCTAACTATTCACCCAACAGTGATCGCGAGAGGATGGGTTTGATTCTGTTGGTGATGATTTTTTATATAAGCTTGTAGCAAATATTGTAGAGTGCAATCGGTCTATAGTCGCCGAAAGTAATCAGGAGATTTTCTTTCGGGATAACAGTCAAGAATGTTGAGTTTAGTGCCTCAGAAACCTTACTATGGAGCCTAGAGTCCTCCACTAGCTCCAGAAGTTCATTCCCCAACAAATCGAAGAAGTGCAGGTAGAACTCTATGGTCCAGCCATCAGGGCTCGGGCTTTTGTCCTTTGAGAAGGATTTTAATGCTGCCAAAACCTCCTGTAATTTACAGGGACTGTCCATGGTAGTGGAGTTGACTGAGCGAGGGAAGAGTTGAGCCACAGTAACATGGTCTTGAAGATTGGCTTGCAGCTTCGCCTCGTAGAAGGATTTAAAATAGTTGGTTGATGTTGCCTTAATTGTTTGTTGTCCATTGTGTTTTGTACCTGCTTCATCAGTAATATCCCAAATATGTTTTTTTGTATGGATGAGCTTGCATATCGGTGGAAAAATTTGTTGTTGAGGTCTTCGCACTTTATCCAATTTACTCTGCTTCGTTGCCTCCAAAGAGCTTCATCTGCGAGTAATATCTTGTTCCTCTCAAATTCAAGAACTTTTAATTGTTTATACCTATCCCTAGAGTGCCCATCCTGAAAATCAGCTTGATGTAGATCTTGAAGATTTAACTCTAGCACTTGTAATATGTGTCGCGTGTGTCTTTTGTGTAGGGTGGCCCGTCTTTTTATGCTTTTAAAAGCTTCAGTTTCTAAACGAAGTGTTGTTTTATTCCTGTTTTTGTCTGTAAAATGGGATCTTTCCAAACTGTATTAACAATAGCGGTGAATTTGTCCTTGAATAACCAACTGGAGTTCAATTTGAAAGGATAGGAAATTTGCATAGCAGGTGAACCAAATTGAAACAAGATTGGGTCATGGTCTGATAGATAAGGTGAGTCCACCTAGGATCTGATCATATCATCATCAGTAACAAGACTTTCAGAAATAATGAAGCAATAGAGTCGCTTTGTGATGGACTCCAGTCCCACTCGGCCATTGCGCCAAGTTGGTGCCAAGACATCCGGAGGGAATTCAACCATACCATGCACAAGGAAGAAGGAGTTAAAATATCCGGCCAAGGGGTCCTGAGTGGCGGAGGCTCCCCAAACTTTGTCCGAGCTTATGGTAAAATTCAAGTCACCTGCAATTATTAAGTTTGTGAGGTCGAGCAGGCCTCGTGACTCCACTTTATCCCATAATTTTTTTTGTTTATGCAAGGACCATAGGTATTGAGAAAACTGGTCTATTGGTTGTTCCACCAGAAGGATCCAGTTAGTAGTATGCCGCCACAACTCAAAAATGGGTTTAAGTCAAATTTTGTAGGGTCCCAAATGGCAGTTAAACCCCAGAGGTACCCAACGAGTTTACAGAACAAGTGTGCCAGACTGGTCAAAACTTGTTCACATTTCCAACTTAAACAAGCATAATTGTAGATATGGTATAAGACATATTATAGGTATATGATATAAGATATGCTATAAAACATACTAGAGGTTAAATTTGTCCATCCTCTTCACGACACTTTATAGAAGACCTTCACAAAGATTGATAGTTCTCAACTTTATAAACAATCAAAATTCAAAATTATTTTTGCTAATGAAATATTGCAATTATAAATATGGATTATTGTTTTGAAATGGCCATAAGAAAATTAGTGCCTCAATATTATTTGTTCACCCATAAGCTCGTGTTATTGATATCCAAGGTTACTTAGTGGCAATGTTAGTGGATCTAAACTTTGACATACCGCAAGTTGAGACTTCCGAAATTTGAAAGACAACGTTTTATATCACCGCCACCCACAAGGGTCGTCCACTTTTAATGCTACTCTCACTTGAATCCGAACCATAGTCATTGGCACCCCATCATAGTAATTAATGAAGGAATTAATGCATAATTTATGAAGTAATGAACATTTTTGAAAATCGCGACCTTCCCAAAGTTTAGCTTAAGATATTTCCAAATTTCCAAACCAATGGAAAATATATTCATGGCCAACGAGACTAATAGAAAAATCTCAACAATAATGGTCATTGGTTCGTGTAGCAAACAAAACTTTTGATTCTTAAGTTAAACTTTGGACATTTCATATAAATGAAAAATAAATATTCATATTCGTTAACTGGGAAGAGATTAAATATTCACATTCTATTGGTGAAGGGTGATGAATTTTTCACTAGTAGGTAAGTTTCAAGTCTTGTGAGGGGTTTTTTTTGAGCCATGGGTCCACCTTGAAATAGTGGTCGAACATGTGGTTGCGTACAAAGACATTTTATCAAAATGATCTTGTGACATGTGGACACATAAGTGGATGAAAACCCATCTCCATGTCCTTCAATTTAAGAAGCTTCGTGGGTTAACTTGAATGGTTGAGTGTTTTCAATTGAAATGAGAGGTCTCGAAGTCAAGTCCATGGGTCGACTATATGTGATATGTTAATATTCGATGTCCCTACTGGGTTAAGTGTATTATAGTCACATGACATTTTACCATGGTTACCACCCATCAACAACGGTGAAGTTTGTCGTGTGTGATTACATGCAAAACAATAAAATATTTATTTATTATTTATTATTGAGGTTACAAAGCTTGGAGAAATCCCCTGAGTACTTCCTTCCCCTCATTTCGAGAATGGTACCCAGAGTAAACCCTAAAATCTTAAAGGCACAAGGTTGGTAAACAACAAAGCTCGAAGCCATTACAACAATATACTCATTATGAGCTCAACATAACATGTCATTTACAAGAATTGAATTTAAATGGAAAAGATAACAATCATTCTTTCCAATCACCAAAACTAAACCTAATTAACTATATATATATGAATTATTCAAAAACATTAAGAAAATTTATATCGAAATAATGTTATATTATGTATGAAACCTACCATGCTTTATCACTCCATTTATAACTAAAAAATTTGACTTTCGAGAATTAACTTTGAAACGTTTTATGTATATTTATTACTCTTGAAAATATATAATTGGAGCGATGAGATTATTTGCTCCTTATAAACGCAATTTAAATGATTGATGTTTGAAAGGTAATTTAAATTATTAGTCCATGCGTGCATCATGGACTATGAGTTTCACTTTTTAGTCAAAAGCTTTTGACTTTATAATATTTTATAAGAGTATTTACTATTTTTTTATTTTTTTAAGTTTGTGAGTAATATTTTATTTTAATTGAAATTAAAATAAAATTTATATAAATTTAAAAACATCGCCGTGTAAAGTTAGTTGTTTATCTATTCGTACCTAATATTTTACCTAATATTTATGTTATTGTATTTCTGATATTCACGCATCGTCATTTTGAACATTTAAATTTCACTTTTTTAGTTTACGAGATTCAGCGAGGGGTCGTTTCTTGCTGATGTTGGATGCTTACGTAGTTTCTCCATGGCTTTTACAACATTTGTGCTTCTATAATGGTTTTAGTATTAGTAATGATCTGAAATGGATCTGAACAAGTGAACAGTTGTAAAACTTAATTCTTGCAAGTGAAATTAAGCAATTAATGAAGATTAGATAAATTATGAAAATTAGTGTAAATGTAAAAGTGAAATAAGGTAAAATGAGAGAAAAACAAAGAATTTAATGAAAAAAAAAATTAAGAAATGAGAAATGAAAGGTCATGCTCTTTGGCCTTCCCATTGCCCCAACTCTCCCTATTTTTTCATTTACCTTCATTCTCAAGGGTTTTTTAGGTTAAGGAGACGAGGATGCACAAAGAACATGAACAACGTTGTAACCAGAGATTGTCAAAATAAAAGTTTGACAACTATTCAAAGTTGGTTTTCCCATTTGGGTTTCTGGAGTAAAATCCTTGTGTCTATTATGTGTGTGATTTTATCATTGTGTGATGGATTTTCATTTATAATTGCATTCAATGGATTGTTATGGTAAATTATACATGCCATTGATGTTAAATTTAGTGTTTGACTGAATATGTGAGTTATTGGAAGCAATCCTCTATATTTAATCATTGCTTGTGTTTTCTTGATGGTGTGAGAACCCATTCCCAACTTTAGCTCTATCGAGTGCACTTAGAATTTCAATCTCTATCAACAAATGATGAAATCCAATAGCTAGTAAACCTCCTCCATTAGATGCCCATCCAATCTCAGAGATCAATGGTTGTTACTACAGAGCTATCACACTATTGTATAGGGAGTTTCTAATTCAGTTTAATTATGGGTGTTGGGAAAATTTCTCACTCCTCCAGGCTACAATTATTCTCCCTGAGTCAATTCTAATCGATTTCACATTTCCCTGCGTTGAATTCCTACTTGTTGGGCGTACTCATTCATCCCCCAAACTATAATTCTTCCTCCTTGTATTGATTTCATACCTACTTATGTGTTTGTTGCTTCCCACAACCCATACAATCATTAATTGGCATAGTGGAAGGTTATATAGGGTCATACAACCGCATCGACATCTCAGAGAAAACTCCATGCAAGTCATATGGTCGTACATGGCTTGGTGGACATCTCTATCTTTCTTGGGATGTTCGATTGGAGGCTCATCTAGTCTATCATTGAAAAAAATAATTTATGTCATAAAAAAAGTCAAAATGATGGCAAGTGTGGGAAAAAACATGCCTTCCATGCATAATTTTGTAGCAATTCCTAAGCTCCCCACGAATTACAGAGACAGGTAGAATTATATTCAATGGTAATTCATTGGATTAAGACAACTCTCTAGATATCCTGCCATGTGAGCCTTTAAAGGATTCAACCATCGCACATAGGCTCATGAATCCACAAACTATTCGATGGTGGCTTCAAGTACTTCACTAAAGAAGTGAAGATATTCAAAGACTAGATATTATAGAGATCAAAAAGACTATTCACGTGCATTCCATGGTTGATCACCCATGCCTTCTAAAAAAAAGTGCAAAAGACACTTGTATAAGAGAAACGATCCCTTCTCTATACACATCAAATCAAGTTGCAAGATTAAAGGAAGATTTTCATAATTATAGGCAAGAGCTCTCATGCAATAGAAAAGGGTTTATATCAGTTGTTATGTGTAGGCTACAAGGTGAACAATGGCCTAGTAGACATTAAGAAAGATAGAGTTTAGTGTTGCACTTAGAATTTCATCAAGAAAAAAGGAATGGTAGCCTTTCTGAAGATAGGACTCTCTATATAACACTGAAAATAGAGAGGCAGAGTTCAGAAATACACGTATGCATAATATCCATGTTGGTGAAGCAAGTGGGCTATAAGTCCCTCATTTATAATGTTGATGTTTGGGAAGCATCGGGCAGACATTCTCCCAGAGTGGCCATGTTGACTTGGCTGAGGAGAATGGCCCAGGCGTAGTCCTAGGGACTCAAGATGTTGATCGTTCTCCAGATGGCAATATCAGACAAACATTCTCTTTAGATTGGCCATGTGACTTGGCTTGATGTTTGGGAAGCATCGGGCAGACATTCTCCCAGAGTGGCCATGTTGACTTGGCTGAGGAGAATGGCCCAGGCGTAGTCCTAGGGACTCAAGATGTTGATCGTTCTCCAGATGGCAATATCAGACAAACATTCTCTTTAGATTGGCCATGTGACTTGGCTAAGGAGAATGGCCCAGGCGTAGTCTTTATTCTTGATCATGTGAATTGAAAAGGACCGACAAAGACTCGAGGTACATATGCATCGGGCATACATTCTCCTCAGATGGTCATGTGACTTGGCTAAGGAGAAAGGCCTAGGGTGTTGATGTTCTCCATGCATTAGCATCAGGTAGACATTCTCCTCAGATGACCATGTGACTTGGCTAAGGAGAATGGCCCAGGTGTAGTCTATATCCTTGATCATGTGACTTGAAAAGGACTAACAAAGACTTGAGGTGCTATATGGGAGAAATATACATCAATTGGGTGCATGTCGGAGAAGATAACATCAACCAGGCTCAAGAAAAACTTTTATAGAAGAGAAGAAATACCAAGAAGTACAAGAAGACCCATCTACACCATTGCAAAATCCCCAGAAAGCATAATGAAGAACAAAAGAAGAAGTCGGCCCCATCGATGAAATAGAAGGCACTTAGACAAGTATAAATAAAGGCAAAGTCATTTCATTTTATCATCACATAGTTCTCTCCTCAGCTAATGTGCACTAGGCAGTGGCACAGTGGCGAAGAAGAAGAAGAAGGGTGCATCTAAGATTTGGTCTATGGTTTGAGTTGGTTGGTCTCTCTATCTTATGCACTAACTCTTGGAGATGCTAGGCTAGGGGAGGTTATTCTTTGAATGGTATTTTGGCTATTGATAGTGATGTATTGGTAATATCTTGGATTGAATTCTTCTATAGAAAATTTGTTGGGTTTTTTTCCCGAGTTTGGGTTTTCCTAGTATAAATATTGTGTCTATTGTGCATGGCTATCTCTCTATGATTTTGTTATTTCCACTACAGTTTATTTCAATTGAAATTTTTAGTGTGCAATTATTTTATGATAAACAATGGCATAAAAATTGTTTGAAAATCATAAGGCAGTAATTACTAGATCTGGAAATTAGAAAAATCAACACACAAATCATAATGTATCAGAGCAATTGAATCATTGATCATGACATGGTTTTTCATACTTTAAAGAGAACGCAAACTCAACATGGGAAAAGAAAATAGAGAAATGTTGGAAGACTCAAGGGCCATCAATACTTAGCTTCAAGAAGAGAATAAGCACTTGAAGGAACATGTCCAAATGATCAACCAGAGGATGAGGGAGATGGGGAAGAACCTTGAGAGATTGAAAAGCTTGTTGTCATTGTTAAAGAATAAGTTTGATGAATGCCAAGAATCCCTCACCACGATTATGAGAAATTGGGACAAGCACAGAGTGAAACTTCTGTAATTGGGAGAGAAGGTCTTCTAGATGGATAGCTAGCAAGAGTACAGGCTCACCCAAATGATGGCTCAACTACACCAAGAGTTGGAAATGAAGGAAGGAGCATTGGTAAAGTTGCAAGCAATTGTCCAAGAGACCAAGGAAGCAAAGCCACCTTCCATTGCAACTGTCGAGGCCAACACCATGACTAAGACAACTCTAGTAAGATGACCTTTCTTTGACTTTTCGCAATGGAATTTTGGTGAATTTGAAAAGCATACTAGGGGCATTGGATTGAAATTGTTAAATCATATGGGATATGATGGATAAGGGATAGGAAAGAGAAGACAAGGCATCCTAAGCCCCATTGTAGCTACACCGAGAGTCAAGCATGAAATCCTAGGTTTCAATGCTGGAGGAGAAAATCACATGACCATGAAGACCACTTTTGTGAAGGAAAAAGACATGATAGAGTTGGCCTACTCATAAGAAGAAAGAGCAACACTGCATGAAGGTGACATCCCGCTACCACCTCGGCCTTTTGTGGCATATTTCAAAAAGGAAGTGATGAAAATATCTCAAAGACTCAACATGCTCCAACACTTAGAAGAAGTGGCAAGCCAATCGGTTCGTGCAAGAAGGAGAAGAAGACCAAGATACATTCATAATTTTTCACTGTTATAGGAAGAAAGTCCATAACGTTGCCAACTATTGATACTCAAAGGTATCTTCATTCTATGGGACGAAATGTCATCAAGTGGCATCTTGTTGGGAGAATCAAGCCACAAGCCACAAGTCATATTTCTTTCAAAGGAGGAATGTCAAGAGGACTTCTCCAATCCAACAACGAACTCAGAGGCATGTGGAAAGGAGGAGTATGTCAGGCCATCCATGTAGCAACAACAATAATTTTTTCCACCACTACAAGTTAAGTGGACATTAGGAAGCAAAGTGTTGGCAACTTCATCCAGAGCTTCACCCCAAAAACCACGCAATGACGAGAAGAGTGTGGAGAATGAAAAGTAAGAGGATGAAGAGTTCCTTGCATCCCTATCCTAAGGAGAAGAAGTTATCGAAGGAGTTGCAAAACAACAAGAGGTCAACCTCACCAACGAAACAAGCAGTTGTTTTACGGAATTAGGAGAGAGAAAATAAGTATCTCAAGCATGGGTTGACATTTATTTTATTGCAAGTTGATTAAAGAATGACTCACCAGAAGATGAACCAGCTTACCTAATCTGGATTGGATCATTATATAATTTTTCATCTATCTTGGTACATTCTGGGTGGAAAAATTAGAGGAATTGGCTTGCAAGGCCCATTTTAGCAGCAGGGCCCAGTTTGGAGATTTTGGGTTTGGAACCTTCTAGAGCCATTTTGAGGCATTAAAAGGAATTTTATGGGTCAAAACTTTGCAAGCATAGCTCACAGCCCCTTGACATTATTCTACACATTGATACCTTTCCAACAGTGCAAAAATCACCTCAGTCGAAGCCTCTGTGTGGAAGTTATGCCTCCCGCAAGTTGACCTACCTTATTGACCACCATGGTACGAGTGGATGCCACATCATCCCCCATCATTCACACATGTGGGGCTATGCACATGTGAAATTTCAAGAAGATTCTAGAAGATACAAAACCTTATCACTAATTGAAGGTTGGGGATGCAAAAACTCTAACCCTAGACGACTATCAGGGAATGTTAAATACCAGACCGTTAGGAAGAGAAGGGGTTCCATTCTTTTGTATTGTACTTGTTTCATAGTTTAGCAGAGCATCCAAGGAGTGGGATTTTAGTGCATAAAAGAGGTAGAAAGAAGATTCTATAGTATCCATTCAAGCCACAGAGTCATAGGCAACTCCATAGAAAGTGATCATTTATTTGCATTTCCATTTTCATAAATAAAGAAAAGAGAGTAGATGATGCAAGAAGATCTTTTGCCTTAAGCAATCTACATCAACCAAAAACATTTTAATTTCAACTTGGTAAATTTTAGGGCGAAATAAGTGTTGTCGCACTCCCATTGCTATAACACCAGTGTTGAAGGTGAGTGTTGTAACTCCCATTTCCGCAACACCAGTGTTGTAACACATGTTGTTGCAACACATGTTGTTGCAACACATGTTGTTGCAACACTCATGTTACAAATCATGTTGCTGCAACACCAACACTATAACTCACATTGTTGTAGCATTGTTGTTGCAACACCCATGATATAAATCATGTTGTTGAAATACCAACACTGCAACTCCCATTGTTGTAACACTCGTTGTTGCAACACATGTGTTGTAAAACATGTTGTTGCAACACCACCATTGCAAATCTAGGGGAGAAAATTTTTTGTTAGAGTGTTGTGGATCGTGACTCCACGTGTTTTGCAAGAATTTTGTGACAATTGGTGGGCCAACCATGTGATGGAAGACAAATCGCTTGAAAGGATTGAAGAAGTTAACCATCACAGTTGTCTAAGTTCCCAACGCACATTTAGGCAACAATTGAGAATTCAGACTGTTGTAACCACCCCACGTCCAACGCATCTTGGTGGAGAAGATAAGAAAATATTGGGAAGAAAAGAAATGGTTGGAGGGATGGTTTGGATTCCAAGAAAGGGGAGAAAAGAAAATGAAAAGAGGTTCGCACGGGGAAGGGAAAGAGAAATAGAAGCAAGGAAACAAGAGAGGGATGTCTATGGGAGGATAGAGTAGAGGAAGGGATGCCAAATTTGGATGTACGACGTGGAACAATGAGCACACCTCCAGTCATTGATTCTGAATGAAAACTATGTTGGATTGGTTGAAGACGTAATAAGACTATCAGAAACAATTCTCTGTCTTGTTAATAAATTGTCTTGATCCCCTAGGGGGATTATGTTGTTTCTTGTTTCCATTTTTTTGTGGCTGTAATTTCCTCTTGGAATTCTTTAAGTTGTTAGTTTTTTGTTAATGTTATTAGTTGTTAATTGTGCACTCTATGGGAAGAAACCTAGTTTTGTAGTGGTTGAGTACAGGATCGAGGGTGACTGCATTAGTAGAGCATAGGCCTCACCTTCAAGCTGGGTTTTCTCCTGTGTTGGGTTTCCCAGGGTATATATTGAAGGAATAGTTCATACTTATGATATGATGAAATTAGACTTATTCTAGAATTCTACGTATGATCAAACATGAGGACAATGAGAGAGGGATTTCCCACCCACAACCCTCCTACAGACTAGCACTAAGGGTTTTATCATGCATGCAAAAATGACCTAAAGATTCTTACTTTTTACCATCATCCCATGCCTAAACACCCATTACTCATATGTAAATACAAGGCTCAAGAGATTAAGTTGGCGTACCTTATTTTTCGTGTTTGATGTCGATCTCTTTTCACGCTTGGACGTTCTTTGACTACAACTCTCCTCCCAATGTTGACCTGCATTCACTAAAGACAAACCAAAAACTCCACATGCATTTGATCTATGAACTAACGGGTTAGAGATTTAATCAATCATACAATCAATATTCCAATAATGACAATCTCATATGGCAGGATGGGAAAAGCAATTCTTTTATTAACTTCACAATGATACCTTACAATGATAAAGTCGGTTGTTGCTCCTCGATCCTGGTCCTGGGCTCTTCTTCCACTGTCTTCCAACTACTTTGCTCTATACTTCTCTTTGCACAAGGATGGCTAAAGGTTGGGACAAAGGGAATGCTTAATCGGGTATAGTTTCTTTACTATGATTCTCCTCCTTTCAAATGGGACCTCTAACCCTTCTTTTATAAACTAGAAGAAGCTAGGTATTTGGTTGAGTGACCGGCCATGCATGGCCGAAAGGTTTAGTTAACTTATACAAAGCTATGTGTTCCGTCAACAACTTTCCTTTTTTCATGCTTTTGTAGGTACACGCGGGTTGTCTTGGGTTAGTTAGCGTGTACACGTGTGCAGTAATGGAGCAGGGTGTGTGGGCCTTTATAAAAGGGGTTTTTAAGAAGAGTTGTTCTGTAGTGTTTTGGCAAAGAAGGAATCTGAGATGGCCTGATGCCAGGTAAGCATGTCTGGTGCAAATTAGGGTTATAACACCTTGTCATTAATGTTGTAAAGGTTAAAGGTTAAGTCAAGTGCAATTGTGGCTTAAAAGATCTTGCTTATTTAATGAAGTGAGTCAAATCAAGTTTGAAGAAAAATTAGAGTCAATTAAAAGCTTAGAGTCATAAAGAGGTCATTGATGTGTAAGAAGGGTGCATGATTAGTGTTACTTGACACCTTTATCATTGTTGTATTGGAAAGATGGTTGCATGATTAGTTGTACCTGACACCCTGTGTTTATTATGATTATTCTTCAGTAAGCGAGCGTGATTCATTAAGTTTTTTAAAATGGGAAAAGGAGGGAAAAGACTTAAAATAGATCATCGGGGAATTGAACTACTACAACAAGATCTTGATGATGCTTTGCAAGAAAAAGATAGGTTACAAAAGTAAAATAATTCCATAATTGGAAAAGTTGCAGAATTCAGATCACAAGATAATGAACTTTATCGTGACTTTGTTTGTTTTTCTACACAACGCATCGACATGTTAGAAGAAAAGTTGAAATCACTAGATCAATTTTTGTAGATGATATTTTCAAAATTCAAGATCAAGAAGATAAATTGATAGAATCATTGCATCAAGAGTTATTGGCAAAGAAAAATGTGTTGTCAACACTCGAAAGTGAAGTAAAATGGTTAAAACAAGAGAAAGTAAAGTGTGATGCAATCCGCGATACAAGTGACCTAATTCAGAAGATTGAAGATTGATAGTTCTTGTTATTTGGTTGATGATGATAATGTTGATGTACATATGTCTCTCTCTTGTTTTGAGGCTCCAAATGATGATGCTTCAAATGATGATCCTGATGAATCTCTTACTAAATGTGATGAAATAGGTTGCTTTGAAAAGCACATAAAGGGAATAGGTTCAAAACTTATGAATAAAATGGGTTTTGAAGGCAAAGGTTTAGGAAAGAATGGTCATGGTATCCAGAAGACCATACAAGTATGTGTAAGAGAAATAAATGAAGGCCTTGGATATGAAGGTCAAACAAGCGATGTAACCATCAAATTCGTGAAAGCGAAAACATTGACAACAAGTGAACCATCTACAAGTAGCAGCAGTAACAACAAACCAAGTGCACAAGCATGAACAATGTTGCAGTTATTGTGGAAGAACATGGCATGCAAAGGAAAAATGTTGGAACTAACATCCACATAGTATTTGTGGTCTTACAAATAATTATCATCACAAGTATTGGAATCGATAAATATTAAAACCTCACATACAAGTATAATTTTGTTGGATAGATGTCCCTAAATCGTAGAATGGTGTTTTTGTGTTGAAAGTTTTTTACAGGGTCAAGTCTTCTAATGTACAACCATATCTCCCATACAAAATTCATGAGTTAGTTGGTCCTCCAAAGATCAATTCTCATTAAAGTAAAGCTAAACGTGTTTAGAAAGAGTTCTTTGTTTGAGTCATTTCTTTGAGTCAAATGAATCATGAGTATTCTTGTACTGGTTCATGGTAAACCAAAAACCACTTTGTAATGACAGATGAAGGTTTGTGGTCAGCCGAAACCAATTAATGTAATGAATGGTTCATGGTAAGATGAAACCACTTTGAATTTGTAATGGTTAAGGGTGAGCCGAGGAAAATCCTAGGTATAATGTACTAATGGTCAAAGGTAACCCATAGAAAACCATGGGAATGTCAAGGGTAAGATAAAGAAAGCATTGATATGAAGATGATGCAATTTATATGATTGACTTAAGATCCATAATTATCAAAGAAAGATGCAACTCATGTTGATATAAGAAGACAACTAAAACTGAAGAAAAATGTGTAGATGAAGAAGACTAAATATGAAGAAAACTCAAGACATCCAGATTGAATCATAAGTATTCATTGAGGGGGAGTATGAAGGAATAATTCATACTTATGATATGCTGAAATTAGACTTATTCTAGAAGTCTATGTATGTTCAAAGATGAGGACAATGAGAGAAGTTAGGGATGGAGATCACATAACGATTTATGGAGATATTGTGGATATTGTTGTGCTATATTGGACATCTTGTTACAAGCACCTCAATACTATATATTACAAGGCCTCATGTATTGTATTAATGTAAGAGAGTGATATATTATTATTGTACATTAATACAATGTGATTATTAAGAGTATATTCTTGTTCTTATGTGTAAGTTTATGTGAGTAATGTTTTGTTTATTCTTTCTCATGAAACCAACATATCCTATGTTCAATTGTGTGGATGGTGTATATATTTGCATGTTCTTTCATTTCCGTATTCAATGTTTTTCATAAATCTAAGCAATAAGATAGTAATAATTAATCTGGGATTTAAGGGAAATAAATTGCATAATCTAAGATTTCATAATATTCTAATATTTGTTATGAAGAATCATTCCAGTGGAACATCAACGACAATTTACAAATCATTACCAATGATCAAGACTCCTACAACCAACATGTAGGAGTATGAATGACGATCATTCAATTGAAATGGCCACAGAGAATTGTTTCCATGCTGAGAAACAATTGGTCCTAGCAGAAGAAAGCAACCTCTTGTGGAATTATTACATGATGGCATAGCTTGTTGGGATCACATTGATTAAGAAGACCAGAATTTGAATTGTCCTTCAATGGTTGTCGAGATAGACAATCTCCAAGTTTGAAAATGCAAGAGACTTGCATGTTAAAGATGGAAATGAATTCTGAGTGAAGAGTTCAGATCTGAAGATTATTCAAAGATGAGAATTAGTGGGAAAACTTTTGCATTATAGGAACAAGTGACCTAGCAACCAAAGTTAGAGCCACAGCCAAAACTAGAGCCACAAGCCAAAGTCAGAGCTATAGCTAGGAGATAGACTCAAATCCATGTTCCAAAGAAGCACACAAAAGACACATTTATCCTTATTGGTTTCCTCTAAGCTTTTAGAAACCAAAAACCCTCTTAATGGGGAGGCGTGATTTCAAACGGAAACATAGTTACCAACTTAACGAGAACTCTACAAAGTTCTCGTTTTTTGGGGGGTCCAATTTTTTACCCTGTTTTTAAAAATGCTGCTACCGGTAGCACCCCCTCTCCATTTTTTAGGTGGTTTTTCGATATTTTAATTTTTTCAATCCACAATGTTTACACATTTTTTTTAAAATGCTTATTTTTCATCTATTTTCATTTTTATTTTTTTTTAATTATTCAATGGTGTTTTTAGTCATTTTTCCATGCTTCTTTCAATCTTAAAAATAATTTT
>CBVK0100069374.1:0-14920 GCA_900067695.1 Picea abies
ACGGGGGGGGGGGGGTTTCCCACTAGCAAGGACTCGTTGGAGAGATTATTTCATTTTTTAGTTCCTTGATTGAGCTAACATTTTCTTGTTTTCCATAGCTAGGGTTTTGGAGATCAAGTGGACTTGTACGAAGTTTGAGAGAAGGCTAAAATATGTACATGTAATTCATCTTGAGCATATTAATGAAATTTTTAGATGTCCAATACTTGTGTAATTTCAATATTTTATTTTTAGACGTATATATTCGTCATGTTTTATCATTTACAACTAGCTATTATAACTATTATAAAAGAGAATTTTTAGATCTAGTTTATGTGGGATAATTTTCCCTAAAGGGATTAAACTTATTTAGGCTGTTTGGTATCTTTTCCCCTTGGATTGTCTAAAAGGTTGGAATATTAGAAAGTGAAATATTGTACCTTTATGTTGATGTTTTATACTCTATTCCATAACATCCCTAGGAATAAAAGTTCACAATATCAATATCTGGGAAACCTCTAATGAAGGAGGTGAAATTTTTATTTTGCATTAAAAGTCAAAGACCTTTGACCCTAGTATGAATTTCTACATGTTATCATAAATTTTTGTTGTCAATATCACTCTAGGTGTAAGAGGGAGCATATATTTCAACTAGATATTACATTGGAGAGATACTTGAATTTGTTGACGTTGTTAGCTTTCAAACCCTAGGTTGCTTGAGATAAGCACCTTGACCCTTGGAAGGGTTGTTTCTTCTTCATATTATAGATTTTCTATAATGGATATGTATTGCCTCTTGTTTTTCCTATAGCATTATGTTTAGTGTTAGTTGGTACATGGACAATGGAGCTTCAAGACACATGAGAAATGTCATGTCCTTATTTAATAAATTTTAGGAGCTAGAGGAAGGAATGACTATGGATATTAGTCATTCCACTTACCCTATGAAAGGAGTTGGATCCATTTATTTTCAAATTCCTTTATGTGATGTTCTTGAGTTGAGTGATATTCCATTGGTTCTTAGTTTGAAGAAAAACATTCTCTTAGTTTCATGTATGATATATGTACAATGTGGAGTTTTTTGGGGGGACAACACTACAACATTATTTATTGTAGTATAGTTAGTCTAAGGACTTTGGATAAAGGGGTGAGAGGGAGTGTCTTTTACAGGTTATGTTGTCATCCAGTGGCAAGTTTACATTCCAGTGAGAGGCTAGATGAGTCTTTTAGTATTTAGGAGGCTTGAGAGCTTGTAGGTGATCCAGATTATTTTTGGCACGAAATGAGATCGGAGATATAATAAAGAAATGCACAGAGATATCACAGATATTCAATAATATAATAGAAATGTATCAGAGATGCAACCATAAAAATATATATACAATAATACACAATTTCTATTAATGAAATAAATGTACAAAGACTATAAAATGCAGAGTGAAAGACTCGATAGAATGGTGGCAGCTTATCTCTGAGAAGAGATGTGACAGCTACTCATATTCGCAAGAAGATGATTACAATGAGGCTCTGGAGGAATTTTTACAATAAACAGGAATGTCAAAAGTCCTAGACATCCAAAAACCTAACCCTAGGAGATGAAGTGACAAAATACATGTGGGCCTCATTTGGGTAAGTTAGTACATCAACTTCTCAGGGTCGTAACTTTTTGCATATGATCTTTGTTTTAGGCGTATGATAGCTCGTTGGAAAGGTATCATTGAAGAGATTCATTTTGGAGGCTCAATCATGCCTTCGACTATCATTGAGAGCCTCGATCATGAAAAACCTTCATTTGGGCCCTCAAAATGGCTCCGGAAGTTAAAAACTGCTAAAAATAGTAAATTTCCAAATTTGCCAAAAAATTGTTTTGAGCCAGTCAAAAAAGGTGGGTGACCATTGATATCCACCTAGATCAATCCTCCCTCCTTAGGAAGCAATGGTCTCCATTGCATTGAGTTCTTGGGGGAGAGGGAAAAGCATTTGTTGAATCTGCATCTTGGTGAGCTTCTTGCCTTTCTGGAGACATCACGCTGCTTGGTCTGTGGAAGTCTGTCACGAACCTATTGAGGTTGAGGTTGTTCAACAAGTTGAGCTACATGAGAGGATGGTGTGAAGAAGGAATATTTTCTCTTTGCTGCAACCTTGTCGACCTGCTTCTGTTGGATAGAAGGTGCTTGGGGCGAAGCTGTAGTGGTTGCAGTGTCATTATGTTCCCATTTTGAACAGGTTGTGAAGAAGATGAATTTTGCAGTATGAGATACTACCTTGTGACACTTTTTAGTTGGAACAGTAGTCGGAACTACCTATGGTATTTTGTAGAGATGACCCCCTAGAGAAATAATGACACTGCGGGGTCGAGACTCATAAACATCGTGGCTCTTCCACATATATGGTTGGCCCAAGATAACATCACAGACATATAGTGGGGCAACATATAATACCTCATCCTTGAAGGGTTGGATGCCATATCACAATCGACATTGTTGGCTGACATGAAGATCTCATCCTTGGTGAAGCCACCTGATGTTGTATGGTTGCGAGTGTGGTATTGTCGACAATCTCAACTGTTTGATGACCTCTGCTGAGATGAGGTTCTTCTAACTTCCACTGTCAACAATAAAATGCAGCGGGGTCCCCTTCACCCACATCTGTGAATGAAAAAGGCACTCCCCCTCTTCAGGATTTGTTGGTTCTTCTGGTTGAATTGTTGCGGTCGTGACAATAGTAGTGGGGTCTGTGTCAATGATCTGTCCTTTACCGGTATTTTCAGAATCAAATTCTGAATTAGGGTTCGGCTCCTTGTCTTTGATCTTGACCACCAATGACTGTTTTGAGCGACATTCATCAATGTTGTGCCAAGGGATTATGTGGAAATCACACCATTTTCCGGTGTCCTTCTTTGTCTTCCTATGACCCTTCTTTTCATGTGGCTTGGATTGGTTTTCGGGAGACTGTTTGTTAGGGACGTCTTTTTCATACTTTGGTTGTTGCGGATTTGCAGAACCAAAATCCCATTTGTTTTGGTGCTTAAATTTCTTCTCAATTTTAACAGCATATCGATAGGTAGCACTGAGTGATGAGATGTCCAAAAAATCCATTTCAGTTTGGATGTATCTGTGTAGAGCCCCACGGTATTTAAAAACCAAATGTCATTTAGAGTCTTTGATACCCAACTTGATGCACAAGGTATGGAAGGTATTGGTGAACTCCAGAACTTCTTGGCCCCTCTCTTGCCGCAGTGTGGTCCATCTCATGTACTGGTCCTCATAGTTTCCAATAGGGTAATATTGTTCCTTTACCACATCCACAAAAAAATACCAAGTGGGATCGGCCCCATATATTTCAAACTCCTCTATGGAACTATACTCCCAATAAGTTTCCCACCAATGTTTGACATGGGGGGGAGATTTAAGGAGTGCAAAGTTGATCTTTTCTTTGTTGGAAAAATTTGTGAACAAAGAAATAGCCTTCTAGCATATTTAACCATTTGTCTAAGGATTTTGCATCTATCTGTCCTTCAAATACAGGAATATCAAAATTAACTTGTACCTTGAAAGGTGACGGTGACACAGCCCCTTCACAACCCATAGGTTGGAAGGTCCACATGCACACAGGATCTTTCCTTTCCCACTGGCCCGAAGAGCTTTGGAATGGCTCTTTTATTTCCTTTTCAGGAAATCTGCACCCACAATCAACTTCAGAAATTCCCCCTTTTTCATTGGGAAATCGGACTTTGCACTTTTGCGAATCTAATGGTCATGCATTGGTCTCTCAAATCCCTAAAACCTGAAACAATCAAGGCTGACCTTTCCTTTCCTTTTCAGGAATTTCCTTATCACGATTTCGGCGGTTTCGGTGTCGAGCATCTTGTTCCCATGATTTCTGAATCCCGATTTGCCGAAACTTCGATACACTCACACGGTTGACCTTTCAACGCCCCTTCACTTCATCGGAATTTCAGACTTTGCACTATTGTGAATCCTAATGAAATGTTTTCAGAACTTCACTCTCCATGAAATTCTGAAATGGTCAACAGAGTTTGACTCTATGTCAATGGTACGCCACCTGTCCACTTGTTGACTCCTTCGTGTCCCACACAATCCCCTTAGCTTTCAGGATATCACGTTTCGGAATATCATGATTCCCGTTGCAATTTTTACGGAACTTCAACCTACGAAATCCCAATATAAGTATCTGCGGGTAAATCCAACGGCCCTTGTGGCTTGGATCTATGGTCCTACTCCTCCTGAGCTTAGAAATTTTTTATGCTTTCTCCGTAACTCGCCCTGCTTCTCCGTGAGATCTGATGGCTCATGGGATTTTGCGGATTCTCCACCAAGAACTCCAACCATCCATCTCTTCCTCTGAGAGATTCCTGTGGTTCGACGTTGCTACACCTTCTTTCGACAACTTTTGAAGATTTCAGATCCTTCTGAACTTTCTCCGACTTCAAGTCTTTTGGAAAAATCTTGCATGCACTCCTTGTGGCAACCCTCAAACACTTCCAAGTGCTTGACTTCTTCGACTTCATGCACACCTACAACAGTAGTCTCTAAATCCTTCTCTTAGGTTCACAACCCTGAGACTTCACTTGGCCTGCGCACTCCTTGCAGGGCTCCTGTGCCTAACTACACTTTTGTGGAGATGAGAACAAAAGCTTCCTCTCCTGAGATTTCAAAGACAAACCTCTGAACACCTTGTCGAAACACTCCTTATGGACACTTCAACTGCACTCCTTGTAAGAACTCTTTCTCATATAGAGAAACAATTGAAACTCATTCCATTACCCTTTCCTCTCAGATTTCAAACATTCAACAAGAAATCATTCATACATATCATAAAAGCAATTTCATGATAGAAAGAGTAAAACATTCATGAGCATAACATTCAAAGATGCATACACAGAGAATATATGAACACCATGAGTTTGAATCACAGTTTTCTTTGTATTAATTCAGAACTTTTGTACATGGAGTCTGCTACATAGCTCTCTGCTTCTCTTCTATGCTCTCCAGAATTATGTTACAATATACAATGAGGGTGTCTATATCCCATTTCCCTCTTGTGCTCTAAAACTATCTAATATACACATTCAATTCTACTTACTTGCATTAACTACTATAAATGCCTTCTACCTACTAAGGACGAGAGCGAATTGCTCAAGGTCCATTTACATTATACAAGTGTGCTCCTTCTTAATGACTTCATTTAAGATTGTGCATCAATTTCAAGGAAATTTCAAAATCTGCTCTGGCACTTGTCTAGCTGTCTTTTTCCTTCGCGTTGGCTTACTTGAGATGCTCCTACATCATACTCTCTGGCTTGAAAATTTTCATGGGCTCCTGTCTATGAGTTTTTGCACGGTCTATCCATGCTTCTATATCTCCGCTTCACTCTCCCAGCTGGCATCTTCAACTGGATGGCCCTTCCATTTGACCAAGTATTCAAAGTATTCTTTTCGCCTGGTCTTCCTTCTCACCCTTTTATCCAATATGCACTCCATCTGAGGTTATCTGCAACTGGCATCTTCTTTGTCCGTTGGATCACTGGTTGCTCATTTCTTGTTCCCGTTTCCTCAGCTTTATATGGGTACAAATATAAGATATTGAATATCGGAGAAATTCTGATCCCATCAGGTAATTCATTCTCATAAGCATTCACCCAAAATTTCTTCAAGACCCTACATCGACCGATTTTCTTCATCTTTAGCTTATTATATGTTCCTCTCGGGAACCTTTCTTTCCTCAAATGTGCCAGAACCAAGTCACCAACCTCAAACTGAAGTTGTCTTCTGCGTTGATCTGCTCTACGCTTGTATTCCTGGCTTGAATTCTGCAATCACTCCTTCACCTGGCTGTGAAGTTCCTTCATCTCCTCTTTGAATTCGTCTGCACTAGCACTACTAGTTGCAATCTGATCTAAATCTCTCAATTCAGAAATTCCTCTCTGTTGCATGCCATAGACAATCTGAAATGGACTTTTCCCTATGCTCCTGTTAACTGAGTCGTTATAAGAAAACTCTGCTTGTGGTAATATGTGGTCCCACTGGCTGTGGTGTTTTTTCACCAAGCTTCTCAGCAAGTCTCCTAGACTCCTGTTCACCACTTCTGTCTGTCCATCCATTTGAGGATGAAAAGATGAACTAAATGACAAGTTAGTTCCCAACTTCTTCCAAAATGTCCTCCAAAAGTGTCCTATGAACTTCGTATCTCGATCCGAAACTATACTTTTTGGCAAACCATGAAGTCGAATGACTTCTTTGAAAAACAGATTCTCAGTGTGAGTTGCATCACTGGTTTTCTAACATGGAATGAAGTGTTCCATCTTGGAAAACCTATCCACCACCACAAATATTGAATCAAAACCTCTTTGCGTTCTTGGCAACCCCAATATGAAATCCATGTTGATTGCATCCCACAACCTTTCAGGTATGGGAAATGGTTGATAAAACCTCGCATTCTGTCTCCTTCCCTTTGAATGTTGGCAAATTCTGCATCTATCCATGAATCTCTTGACATCTTCTCACATTCCCGGTAAAAAATATGACTCATTCAACTTTGCGAACGTCTTGTCATGACCAAAGTGTCCTACCAATCCTCCACTGTGTTTCTCCTTCAGCAAATTCTCCTTCATGGAGAATTTCAGAATACACAGCTGATTACCCTTAAACAGTAATCCTTCTTGGATCATGTATTCTATCCATTTGCTTCTATATCTGAGAATTGGATTCTCAGTTGCTTCATATGCTTCTTTAAAATCATGATCATCTGCGTACATGTTCCTAAGATCATCAAAACCCAACATTTCGACTCTGAACTCCTACAATAGAAAACACTTCCTGCTCAAAGCATCAACAACTTTGTTAGCAGTACCAGAAATATGTTTAATCACAAAATTGAAATTTTGCATGTATTTAACCCATTTGACATGCCTCTGATTCAACTTTTCCTATTGAGTCACAAACTGCAATGCATGATTGTCACTGTATAAGACAAACTCTTTCGGGATCAAATAATGCCTCCATTTTTTCAATGCCTGTATGATAGCATAAAAATCCTTATCATAAGTGGAGTATTTCACTTTTGCTTCATTCAACTTATCGCTGAAGTATGCTATTGGCCTGTCTTCTTGACTCAAGACTACCCTGATTGCAAATCCACTTGCATCACATTTCACTTGAAATGTCTTTCGGAAATCCGACAACACCAAAACTGGTTGTTCCATAATCTTCCTCTTCAACAGATTAAAACTCTTCTTAGCTTCTTCTATCCAGTGAAAAGATTTATGTCTTTTATTAATTGTATCCATCATTGCTACACTAATTCCACTAAAATTCCTGATGAATTTTTGGTAGAAACTAGCCAATCCGTGAAAACTTCTCACCTCAAAGATATTCTTCGGTGATGATCAATTCTTGATTACCTCCACCTTATCTGGATCCATCCTCAACTCATCTACAGAAATAACAAATCCCAAGTAAATGAGTTCTGTCTTCATGAATGAATATTTCTTCATGTTTATTAGCAACTTCTCCTGTTGTAACCTCTGCATCACTATAGCCAAATGCTTCAGATGCTCTGCCACTGTTTTACTGTAAACCAGTATGTCATCTAAATACACAATGACAAATTTTCCAATGAACTCCCTCAGGACTTCGTTCATCAACCTCATGAAGGTACTTGGTGCATTTGTTAAGCCAAACGGCATAACAAGCCATTCATACAATCCTTCATTTGTTTTGAATGCTGTCTTCCACTCATCACCTTCTCTCATGCAGATTTGGTAATAACCTCTTTTCAAATCAATCTTTGAAAAGTACTTTTCTCCACTCAAGCAATCCATCAAATCATCCATCCTTGGCAATGGAAACATGTACCTGATGGTTATCTTATTAATTTCCCTTGAGTCAGTACACATCCTCTAGCCTCTGTCTTTCTTCAGACTGAGTACTGTTGGAATAGCACATGAACTCAAGCTTTCCCTGACCAAACCCTTGTCCAACAACTCCTAGACTTGTCTTTTGACCTCTTCATTCTCTTGCGGCATCAATCTATACGCGACCTTATTTGGTAAACTGGCTCCTGGTATGAGATCAATATGGTGACTCACACTTCTAATCGGTGGCAATGAATAAAGTAATTCATCCACTACCATATCAACGAACTCTTCTAGCAGTTCCTAAATTTCTTCTGGTAAATCATCCACTCTTGTGCTGGTCAAAACAATCTTTGGTTTCCTGACCACAATGAACTGTGGATCCTCCTTCTTCTTGACCTCTGTAAGAAGTTCCTTCCCACTCATGAGAAGTACAGTGTTGCTTACTTCTGTTTTCACTTCCTTATCCTTGATTGGAAGCAACATGTGTGTCCTCCCATTCTTCTCTAGGTTGTATGTATTCATTCTCCCATCATGAATCACATTCCTGTCATATTTCCATGGTCTACCTAGAAATAGATGATAAACATCCATGGGAATAGCATCACAGAGTATCTTATCATTATATCCTCCTATCTTGAATTCAACTAAGCATTGTTTAGTGATAGTTACCTGATGTCCTTTTTGTAGGCACAAAATTCTGTATGGGCTTGGATGATCGATCGTCTCCAGCTCCAGCTTTTCTACCATCTCTATATAAATGAGATTATCTGTGCTACCACTGTCTACAATGACCTTACATACCCTGTCCTTGGTCTTGCAAGTAGTCCTGAAAAGTCTGGTCCTTTGGACTGAACTCTCCACCTCCTTCTCTGGTGTCAAAAGAGCTTTTTGCATCATCAATGATCTTCCACCTTCAACATCTTCTGCCTCAACATATCGCCTCTGTGCTTCAGCGATGTGAGATTCTCCACTCTCCTTCTTTTTATCTGGACACTTGTAAGACTTATGCCCATTTTTTCCACCTGTGAAGCATGTTATGACTCCACCTCTTCCTCTTAAACTACCTCTAGTATGAGGAAAAGTATTGTTATTAGCATAATCTCCTCTCTGCTCAGTATTCTATCCTTGTTGTTCTTCATATTTCCCCCACTGTGAACTTCCACCTCTCTCAGTTCGAGTCTGAGGTTTCTTCCAGTCTTACTTGGGCTTCTGATATTTCTCCTGGGTAACTGACTTTCCTCTGGGCTAACTTCTGCCTCAGCCTCTCTGACCATGTTTTCGGCTCAGCTTCTCTTCATCTTTCAGAGCCATCTAATAAGCATATTCCACCGTTCGGATGGTTACCATACTCATCTCATCCTGAATGTCATATCTCTGACCATTTAGATATCTAGCAACCTTTTCATCATCACTCTCTCGATGACCTTCCTTGATGTTTAGTTTATAGAATTCTTCAGTGTATTCTTTCACTGTCATCAGCTTCTGTCTCAGGTTTTGCATCCTCCTGAACAGAGTAATTTGATAATCTCTGGAGATGAATTTTTCCTTCATCTTTGCGATCATTCTATCCCAGCTCTTGATCTTCTACTTGCCTTTGTAGCATCTGTCAGCTTGTAGTTCATCCCACCAAAATGTTGCATGTCCCTTCAATATTGTGATAGAATGCTTGACTTTCTTGTCTTCTTCGACATATTCATAGTCAAAGTATGTGTCTAGAGCTCTAATCCAGTCTAGAAGCTCCTCTGCATCCAGATTTCCCTCATAAACTAGAATGTCCATATTCACTCTTACACCCATTCTTACAATAGCTCTGATCAAACATTCGTTTGCTGCATCTTTAGCTGCAACCTCTTCTTCATGTTCAGCCTTAATTTCACTTTCGGAATCACTAAGATCCCCATCACTAACTGTATGTATTTGGGTTGTCTCCATGTCTTCGAGTCTGGCTCGTATATCACGCATCTCCCTCTCCATAGCTAGTTCTGTCATTTTCCTACCTCTTCTCCTTGGCCACATGGTGAATTCTTCTTTTTTCTTTGCTACAGAAAGCAAAGAACCTTTTTGGGCTATGATACCAAACTGACGGTGATGCAGCCCCTTCACAACCCACAAGTCGGAAGGTCCATGTGCACACAGGATCTTTCCTTTCCTACTAGCCCGAAGAGCTTTGGAATGGCTCTTCTATTTCCCTTTCGAGAAATCTGCACCCACAATCAACTTCAGAAATTCCCCCTTTTTCTTTGGGAAATCGGACTTCGCACTTTCGCGAATCTGATGGTCATGCATTGGTCTCTCGAATCCCCAAAACCCGAAACAGTCAACGCTGACCTTTCCTTTCCCTTTCGGGAATTTTCTTATCATGATTTCGGTGGTCGTGGTGTCGAGTAGCTTGTTCCTACGATTTCCAAATCCCGATTTGCTGAAACTCCAATACACTCGTGCGGTTGACCTTTCAATGCCCCTTCACTTCATCGACATTTTGGAATTTTCACTATCGTGAATCCTAATGCAATGTTTTCATAACTTCACTCTCCATGAAATTTTGAAACGGTCAACGGAGTTTGACTCTATGTCAATGGTACGCCACTTGTCCACTTGATGACTCCTCCATGGCCCACACAATCCCCTTAGCTTTCGGGATATCGTGTTTTGGAATATCGCCATTCCTTTTGCAAGGTTTATGGAACTTCAACCTATGAAATCTTGATATAAGTATCTGTGGGTAAATCCAACGACCCTTGTGGCTTGGATCTACGGTCCTACTCCTCCTGAGCTTAGAAATTTTTGACGCTTTTTCCATAACTCCCCCTGCTTCTCCATGAGATTTGACGGCTCATGAGATTTCATGGATTCTCCACCGAGAACTCCGACCGTCCATCTCTTCCTCTGAGAGCTTCCTGTGGTTCAACATCACTACACATTCTTTCGATGACTTTTGAAGATTTTAGATCCTTCTGAACTTTCTCCGACTTCGAGTCTTTTGGAAAACTCTTGTGCGCACTCCTTGCGGCAACCCTCAAACACTTCTAGGTGCTTGACTTCTTCGACTCCGCGCACACCTGCAACAATAGTCTCTAAATCCTTCTCTCAGGGTCACAACCCTGAGACTTCACTTGGTCTGCGCACTCCTTGCAGAGCTCCTGTGCCTGACTACACTTTTGTGGAGATGAGAACAAAAGCTTCCTCTGCTGAGCTTTTAGAGACAAACCTCTGAACACCTTGTCGACGCACTCCTTGCGGACACTTCAACTGCACTCCTTGCAGGAACTCTTTCTCAGATAGAGAAACAATTGAAACTCATTCCATTACCCTTTCCTCTCAGATTTCAAAAATTCAACAAGAAATCATTCATACATAGCGTAAAATAAATTGCATGATAGAAAGAGTAAAACATTCATGAGCATAACATTCAAAGATGCATACACAGAGAATATATGAACACCATGAGTCTGAATCACATTTTTCTTTGTATTAATTCAGAACTTTTGTACATGGAGTCTGCTACACAGCTCTCTGCTTCTCTTCTATGCTCTCCAGAATTATGTTACAATATACAATGAGGGTGTCTATATTTCGTTTCCCTCTTGTGTTCTAAAACTGTCTAATCTACACATTCAATTCTACCTACTTGCATTAACTACTATAAATTCCTTCTACCTACTAAAGATGAGAGCGAATTTCCCAAGTTCCATTTACATTATACAATTGAGCTCCTTCTTAATGACTTCATTTAAGATTTCACATCAATTTCAAGGAAATTTCAAAATCTACGCTGGCACTTGTCCACCTGTCTTTCTCCTTCGCATTGGCTTGCTTGAGATGCTCCTGCATCAAAAGGTGAGGTGCCTCCAAAGTGGCCTCTTGATGAATATGTGCCTATTTCTATTGACAGGTGTTGAAGGATGTGGAAAAAAGTCTCCATCATTTCATCCTTTTATCGCATGAGAGCTTGCTCAAGCAATAGACTGATAGGATCATCTACTCCGTCATTTTTCTTTTCTTTTTCCATTGATGGTTTCTTAGGTGTGAAAGAGAGATTGTCCTCAAGAGAGACAAGCTCAAGACCCAACTTTCTATACTCAGACCTCATCAGGGACATGCACTGAAAAAAACGACCAAGAACAACCTACTCTGATACCACTAATCCGGATTAATTTTGGAACGAAATGAGATCGGAGATATAATAAAGAAATGCACAGAGATATCGCAGATATTCAATAATATAAAATAAATATATCATAGATGCAACCATAAACACATATATATAGTAATACATGATTTCTATTAATGAAATAAATGTACAGAGACTATAAAATGCAAAGTGAAAGACTCGATAGAATGGTGGAAGCTTATCTTTGAGAAGAGATGTGACAGCTACTCGCATTCGCAAGAAGATGATTAAAATGAGGCTCTGAAGGAATTTTTACAATAAAAAAGAATGCCAAAAGTCCTAGGAATCCAAAAACCTAACCCTAGGAGATGAAGCGCCAAAACTCATGTGGGCCCCGTTTGGGTAAGTTAGTACATCAACTTCCCAGAGTTGTAACTTTTGCATACGATCTCTATTTTAAGCGTATGATAACTCATTGGAAAGGTATCGTCAAGGATATTAATTTTGGGGGATCAATCATGCCTTTAGATATCATTGAGAACCTCGATATAAAAAAAAAAAATCATTTGGGCCCTCAAAATGGCCTTAGAAGTTAAAAACTACTAAAAATAGTAAATTGCCAAATTTGCCAGAAAAATGTTTTGAGCCAGTCGAAAAAGGTGGGTGGCCACCAATATCCACCTGGATCAGTAGGAAAGCCCAAATATTTAGTGAGGTAAAGTATACATCCTAGGAGATATGATAGTCATGTTGTCTTGGTTTCTTCCATATGTTAGTCTTCTAGTTGTTCATTGTAGGAGAGGTGTGATACCTTAATGAAGGATGATGATGAGATTGATTCTGTATTTGCAATTAATGGGAGTATTGTAAAGTATAGGAATATGTTAGATGCATTCTCTTAGGAATATGTTAGATGCATTCTCTTAGATAAAGGGAGTTTCCCATGATGTTTCTCTTGTATTTCTTGAAGATCCTCTCAAGATGAGGTAGTTCACCTAGTTTAGGCTATTTCATTTTCTAGAGGATTTGAGGTGCATAAGATGGATTCTCATGTTGATAGGTTGTTTATGGAATTGCATGGATTATTTCCTATACCATGATCTTGGTATTCCAATATTGAGGAGTTGACTTGTGTAGGTTTCTTTATTTTTTATTTTGATAGATGTGATCCATGTTGGGTATGTGTTATATTCACCCGGATGACATTTTTTTCGCACCGGGATGACATTTTCCAGGACCACATTATATTTAGGTGGTTTTTCGGCACATGGTTTCTTTGCCGATGGTTTTCTATTTCCAGTTAAGGAATTAGGGTTTTTTGACTAATCCAGGTCATTGGGTTAGGGTTTTGGATGTCGCTAGCTCCTATATGTATTTTGTATTGTAAATATTGTAACATAATGAATGAATATAGAATATGTTGGTTTTCCCAGTTTGGGTTTCCAGGGGAAAAATCTCTATGTAATGTTTGTATTTGCCATTGTATATTTTCTATTCTTTTCTGAATATCTGTTTGTAGTAGATATTGTACAAGGTTATAATTTACATTTGGTATCAGAGCTTTATTGGCTTCAGGGGGATGCCTTTGTGGTCAAGGGTTTGGCTCGAGACTGTAATAAGCCTTGTTACAATGGGAGATCTACGGTACTGTTTTTCAGGTGAAAAGAAATGGAAAGCAATTCGAAGATGGAGATCGAGAAGTTTAATGGGAAAATATTTGAGCCGTGGAAGCTCAATATGGAATATCTTTTGGTGGATAGAGATCAGTGGATCACGGTAGATCCAGTTACTACACCTACAAAAACTTATGCCGATGACTAGAAAAATTTGGATCAGAAGGCAAAGAGCACAATCTGACTGTGTCTCTCCGATTCAGTATTACTGAATGTGTCAGAGGAAGCTACAGCCAAGGATTTGTGGGAAAAGTTGGGGAAGTTGTATTTGTCTAAGTCCCTGGTAAATAAACTATTCCTGAGAAAGAAGTTGTATAACTTGAGGATGATAGATGGAGACTCGGTGGAAGAGCATTTGAACGCCTTCAATACTATGGTAAGTTAGTTAGTATCTATTGAGATTAAAATTTCAGATGAAGATAAATGTATCAGTTTTTTGTGTTCTTTAGCAGACTCATGGGATAATCTGATTGTGGCCATAGGTAGTAATACAACTTTGAAGTTTGAAGAAGTGGTCTCATCCTTGTTTTCGGAGGAGATGAGATGAAAGAATATGGAAGGACATAGCACAGATGCATTATTTGCAAGAGGATGTTCCCAGGAAAGAAATAGATCTAATTTCTCAAGTGGAAGATCTAAGTCTAAGGGTAGATCTAAATCTCCTGGAAAGTTTGTAAGGGTATGTTGGAGGTGTGAAAAAGAAGGGCACTACAAGAAGCAGTGTAGATCCAAAGTTGAGAAAAAGAAGGGATCCGAAGAATCTTCTTCTACAGAAGAAAATACCTCTAAGGAAGAAGGAGGGGATGTGTACTTGGCCTCTTCAAGCACACATGCAGATAATGAGGCATGGTTGATTGAATTTGGTGCATCCTTTCATATGACTCCCCACAGGGAGTGGTTCTGCAAATATGCAAAGTATGATGGAGTTAATGTTTTCTTAGGTAATGATTTGACAACCAGAATCATAGGAAGAGGAAGGGTCAAGTTGAGACTCATAGATGGAAGGATTAGAACACTTCTTGGTGTTCTACACATCCTAGGTATGGCCAAAAATTTTATTTTTTTAAGAAAAATGGAAGATGTAGGGGTAAAAACAATTTTTGAAAAGGGAACTTGTAGGATGGTTCGAGGAGAAATGGTGTTGATGAAGGGAGTTTGGTTTGGAACTCTGTATAAGCTACTAGGAAGCACTATTAGTGATGGGTGTAATAGCTCCATTGTTCCTGATATTGAAGTTGAAGAAGAAAGAACTCCTACAATCTCTGGAGAAAAGGTTATG
>CBVK0100069375.1:0-14920 GCA_900067695.1 Picea abies
AAGACCATTGTCTAGAAACTTATTTTCAAGCCTTAAAGGGAAAATAATTTTTTTAGAATTTTTGCAGCTACCAAAAGTGTTGTAACAACCAGATTTCCTGTAGCAAACTATTCCCAAGGATTATTCCTAGGGACAATCTTTACACAACATTTGCAAGCAGAGGAGGTTGAATTAGAAAATTCTGAGATATGGGTTTTGAGGAGAATATGATAAATTGAGTGGGGCGAAATTTTCAGAGAATGCATGATAAGGGATGCACGGGTATGTTTTAAAAATGATTTAATAATAAATACCAGAATTTGTGTAAACAGTTACAGCCATCTTTCTATATCATATTTGTAGTTTTGTATGGTTGCACACATCCCAATACTATATCGTGGCTTGGATATGGTTTCAAATCAACACCATATGGTCATCCACCTATCAACCCCGATTTCCAACATTTTCTGAATTTGCAAAAGTTTCCAAGCATGAAATTCAAATATGGATATTATAATTGCAGTAGATTTAGATTGGCACCTTCTTCATCAACATCATATCATCTTCTTTATCAACACCAGCACTAGATTCTTCATCAACATTAGTATCAAAATCATATCTTCTTCTTCAAGATTCATTTTGCATCAGTATTCATCTTCGGTACCAAAAAATTCTCTTGAAATACACAATAATTAAATCATTTGTTATACCAACAAGATCAACACATCACATTCAGTTGTGCTTTAGCTTCAGTTCCAAAGGTGACGAATTATTTGGGCTATAGGTAAAAGAACAGAGGTAATAGTTTTTTAAATCATTTGTGCAATTAGATTTATGGATTATGCATAGGATAGACAAAATCAGAACTTCAACGATATATATATATATATATATATATATATATATATATATATATATATATATATATATATATATATATATATATATATATATATACATACTTTGTTTTCCTAAAAGCTTATCCTATTCTCTTACCAAATTCCTCAAAATCTTGCGATATTCCTCTAAATTATGCCCATGAACTCACACCTTAATGATGTGCTTGCTCATACAATATAAAAACTCCATACAATAATTATAATATGTATGGAAAAATTATAACAACAAAGTGATCTTCTTTTTTTTAAATTTTTTCATATCTTCATTATTGTTTTCCTCATTCCATGTGAGAAGAGCATTGTTCAAAATTGAAATTTTTCAAACTCTGTAGTTTTTGTACGGGATTGATTGTAAGGCTTGAACCAACTAGCATCAAACTACTTGAAGCATATCTAAAATTCCATAAATGGTTTAGTAAAGCGGGGTGGTTCCCATTCCTATAGAAATTTCATGGTTTTTTATAACCAAGTGACAAGAATTTTTGTTGAAACATTATGGCAAGCAGGATCGAATTGGATATCTCAAGATAGAGATTTATGAAGATTTCATTTCACAGGCTACAGGGATACCTCAGGGAAAAAAAAGATGGTTTAAAAGCTAGAGAATAAAAAGGAAATTTTGGATAGAATTCCTTACAAACCCAACACAGGAAACCAACTGAAAGAAAGGAATGCCCACCTTTGTGTTTAAAAAGTTATAGCATGACATTTTATTCATCCTTCAAAAATACATATCATGTGAAGGAAGGTACGGGTTGGTATTTAATATCATCCTAGATTACTCATGAATTTTAAGGAAGGTAACGAAATATACATGTCATTCTACGTATTGGACAGTCTAAAGAAAATGGCATTAACTATACAACGTAACCCTAGGAGTTTGGAGAACAATCTATTTCATTTTGGGTTGGTAAAAATGTAAGTGGAAGTCAAATTGCAGGGACAAAATGATACTTGATCATCCTAGATTACTCATGAATTTTAAGGAAGGTAACGAAATATACATGTCATTCTACGTATTGGACAGTCTAAAGAAAATGGCATTAACTATACAACGTAACCCTAGGAGTTTGGAGAACAATCTATTTCATTTTGGGTTGGTAAAAATGTTAGTGGAAGTCAAATTGCAGGGACAAAATGATACTTGGATGAATTACTTGGTAAGAAAACGCTTCATGAAGACATATGTGCAGCAAACAGTTAGAGGGTCGAAACATAAGGGTTCCAAAAGAAAAATTTATGAATCAAACCCAAAGGTTTCTAAGTTGCAAATCGTGGAAACCAAGACCGAGATTCCTAAAGCAGAGAATGCAAGACCTGAAATAGATGAATTGGAGAATGTAGAGCTGAAGAAGAATGAAAAACCAAGATCTAAAGAAATAGAGAGAAAAAATGCAAAACAGAGGAAGATGGAGACCATTATGCAAAGAACCAAGAGTTTAGTTGTAGAACAGCATGATAGCAACCAAGCTCAAGATAAGAAATTCATTGAGCTTGAAGAATTTGACTGGAGCAGCCAAATAGCGTGAAGAGAAGAACTCCAAATAAAAAGCTCAGGTTTGATTCATTTCTTAGTCGATCTCCTAGTTTTAAATTTTCAACTTATGACGCAAAGAAATGAGATCCATGATGCCATCGAGATTGACAAAGAACTAATAAATTAACCTATTGTCACTTCTTTGAAAGAAAGGCGAGTTGGAAAAATCAAAAAGTTAAAGGAAGAAATCAAGGAGTTAACACTCCTTGATAATCATATCAAATCAAAAAATTCAGCCTTGAAAGCTAATATTGCCCAGTTGCAAAGATATAAAGAGCAATAGGAATCTCAGAAGAAGTTGCTAGCAGCCAAGACCAGAAAATGGTACATGTAGAGCAGGTTAAGCAGAACCAATATTAGGAGTTTGATAATAACTATAGATAAGGCAGGAAGTCAGGGACAAGCCTCGAGCTTGAATATTTTGATCGATGCTTCAGACAAAGCCTAAGAAGGAAGGGGTCAGAAATTTTGAATTTTGTTGAGAGGAAACAAAGAATCATTTTGGTTGCATGAGGACATGCAACATATTCTGTATGGGGGAGATGTTGAGTCCTCAAAATAGACTCGTTTTGTCACATTGTTATCTTAATACCTCCATCCAAAAGCCTATATCTATGTCTTAGTTATATCCCATTTCACTCATTTTTTCCATAAATACTAATCCTCTACAGAATATGTGCATGGAAGAAGGTTAAAGGTAAATTGTCCATTTTTGTACTTAATTTCATTCTTCTTTGTTCATAATGATTTAATTAACTATAGTTGTAGTGAGTAGCTACAGAGTGTTTCAATTTTGTAGCAACTCATAATACAGTCCTGCAACCAAATTGCTAAGACAAGTTTCAGCAATGAATTTGTTAATCTATAAGGACGCAATCAGCCTTGGACTAAACCCCAACATCTCAAAGGTGTCAAAATGTTCCATGAATCACATCCACATGTGAGCATAGCCCATGGATCCTCCAAATTAGAGTAGGATCAAATTCAAACCTGCAAGTCAACATGTCCATGTGGCAGAGTGCGCAAGCCTGTTTCGTCAAACCAATGCACAATAATGAAACAAGATTGTATTAGAGAAATTAATTTTTCTAATACTTGGATCATCAAACTCAATCTATACATCCACAAAACATTCAAATCCGATTTTGCATATGTGTATATGTAATTTATTATCAACTATTTATGAAACCCATATCAGAATAGCGAGACAATTTTGTGGGGCCAATGGCAAGCAGATGAAGGTAGATATTGAAAATCGGCCACATGGGTATTTGTGCAGGACTAGGCCATTTAGGCTCTATGGAAATGGTTTCCTCAAAATGTGAAGGATTTGGGAGATATGATTTATTCTTTAAAGTATTTTTTCCCAGAACTGTTGTTGCATATGGGTTTGAGATATTTGTAGCTTAGATATGCATGATCTTGATTACATTGTATAAATAGATGCAATTAGATCCTCAAAGGAACAACTACTATCATTACTCCTTATTATAGAATTATTGTAATCATATTTGTTGGTAATACAAAGATTTGGTTATTGTTCTATCATATGAGCTGCTAATTTTGTGTGTGTAAGAGTTCAATTTTATACGACTTCTTTCAATAGCATTCCTCGATCTAGGATAGGGCCCCCTGAGGAGAAGCGTGTTATTTCATTTGCTTTATTAGTATTGGTATTGTGTCTTTTCTTATTAAGTTGTGTGATTCTTTAATTATGACATTTTCCTTTCTGCGATTTATTTCTTTATGTTCACACAAACAGAACTAATATGAAAATCATCAATTGAATAACTGAGTGTTATGCTTAACAAGAATTCTCATTTCTAGATGATTGAAATATTGTTGTAACGGTCCAGTAGATTGGTGGTATTAAATACTAGAATTATCTTTGTGTTCTCATAACTTTGTTTTTTCATTATTATCATTACTATGTTCTTTCTACAACTGAACAAAACTTTGTTTCTGCAGCTAAAGCAGTGAATAGTATTCCTTTTTGCATAGTATAAATTTAGGGATATATTGGAAGCTAAGGCCTGCATATATTTTGCATTTCACTTCATTAGTTTATTATCCCCATGTTGATAATTTAATGTAGCAAAGTTCAACTAATTGAACCGACTGACATATACCAACCTCTATATCATTGCCTTCATCCCCAACATGTGAAGAACTGGTGCTACTTTAGAGGTTTTGAATTGGTTACTCGAGAAGTAGTGGGAATTGAATAGATGGTTGATTCAACCATGCTTGGTATGCTTTCTCTCCGATTTGTGCTTGTTTAATAGAATTCTCTTGATTTGACATTGTAGTGGGGTGCAATGGTAGATGGTAAAGAGGTCATTTGTCATTATAATCTTGATTGTAAAAATATTGAACATTACATCAACAATATTAGTAACACAATGTATTTAATATGCTCAAACATTATACCAAAATTTTATTAAAAGCCCAGAATATTTTTCCCAATAATAAACATGTGAGCAACCACTTTAAAAAACAAATGTCGAAATAATAAATACATTTACATTAGTTCCATTGAAAATCCAAAAACACAATTACTCAATCATATTTTTCTTATGACCCAAGGAGACATCTAAGGGTAGACCTAATGTAAGGTGTTTTTGATGAGCGGTTGGTGGTCTACGAAATTTATAGTTTGTTAAAAACTCGTCACCAGGAGACAAACTACGCATTTCATGCACAACAACAAATATGAATGCCTTGATTTTCATAAAGAACTCTTTGTCATTGGATTGTTCCTCAAAGGAACAATTTTCACTAAATAATGAGGACCTACATCTATTTATGAACCCTGCAATGTTCCCATGAGTTCGTGGACGTCCATTGATATATAATTGATTTTTCATGCTAAAGTTTCCTAAAGCATAATCGTTCATGCACATACTATACATGGAAATGTTATGTTTGTATTTAACAATATCCAAGTAATAAAACCAACTAGAAAGAGGACAACAAAATGGCATAAATGATATTGATTGTTTGGGAGGAACGGATACATGTGAAACAATGAACAACCCAAGATTTGCAACATCTATTTTAGACTTGGAAATCATATAACTCTTACTACAAAAAGAGAATTTGGTTTCAACATTGGGCATGGACATGGAAGACATCCAAGCACCATACAAAGTTGGGTTGTAACAAGTTTGGTATTTAATTTGCAGATGGATAGGAAGAGGGAAGCCATCGCTACCTTCCAACAATTGAACCAACTTTGGTGTGTACATGGAATTTTTTTCTCTCATAGCATACAACTTTTTGGATATCCTAGTAGAGATGTTTTTGGTAGCATTGATATCATACTTTGGCCCACTAGAACTCTTTGTTGACTCAACAGAAGGAGACAGGTTGGTCAATTTAAGATGAAACTTAGTTTAGATGGCTTCCAACTTTTCAAAAAAGGAGCATATGGAAGTGTTCCTACGTGTCTTTTTTATATCACCTATTGGATTCTTGACCACATTGGGAGGTATTATGTCATCAAATTTGGGTATTCGATCATTAAAATAATGGGACAATGTGACATGTCAAGGGTTCTCCTTCAACCCTTTACATTTTCAACAAACGCATACTACGAGGGTGTCATAAAAGAGATCCAATTTATAGTGTAATATCATTGACCTAGGTTGGTTGCTCGAAGATGGCATGTTACAATTGGCAGGGTAAACCAGCTGTCCATTTTCATCAAACATATGTTTGCGGTGTCTTTCTCCTAATAAGAGATTGTGGCATTTTTGGATTGGTGGAATATCTTGCGCATCTAAACTCGATCATGAATCATGATCTTGCAAAATTCAATGAACAATTATTCAAATGTATGTGCATACATAACATGATTTCAATGAGATAGATGAATTATAAATATAAACTAGACTTATTTCAAATGGTGAGGGATAATTTGAATAACTTGCAATGATTTGGAATGAGTTGGAGTCTAAATAATTGGTCATTTTATATTACAACTTGTTTTCATGTGTTTGAGCCAAATCCATCAACGTTACATGAACAAATTCTTAAAAGAAAGTTTGGGAAGCATAGAACAATATTACTTCAAATAGAATTTTGAATGACTTTTAAAAGTTAACATTGCGCCTAATTATATTATTACGCCCCGATGCTTCAATATATACAAAATGCATTGGTGCATTAAATTACAAAAGGCATCGAAGCGTGACCTCTATTTTTTCCTACGCAAAATTTAATTGTTGATGTTTGCATTTGTATTTTATGAATTAAATTATTTGTTAGTTCATTTTTACATAAAAATTGCATCAATGTGCTATAAAGTATATAGTGCATCGAAAAAGTAAGTTACAAAAAAAAAATCGTGCACACGTTTATCATGAATGCATTCAAATATACAACAAAAAATGAGCGGGAATTTCATTTTCTAAATGTATTTGTTTATAAATGAAAACCCTAATCATTATTTCATTATTTTGCCATAATTTAGAGGGGAGATTTGTGCAAGAGTGATTTACTAGAAAATACTTTGGAGTGGGTGGATTTTTTTGAAGAGCCAAATCTGTATGTTTTGAATAGCCAAATTTGTAAGGGATCACTGTAGATCGCATACAAATCTGCAGAGTAGAAATTCCAGGTATGTGATTTCATTCTATTGATCATCTCAATCTTCCCCCTATTTGATTCAAATAATTTTCAATGCATTCTCAAAAAAATAAAAGGGTTTCACAATTACCTTCGTTATTGGAAGCCCTGGCTTCCTTGTTTTTCTTGGTTTCCCTCTCTATATTTAACAATGATAATTTTTTTAAGCAATAAATTTTTACAAGGTTTCTTTACTTGTATACGGGGCGTTTATTATCAGTTGCAATGACACCACTCATTGCATTGGATACCAAACCCTGACGTTGTTAGTTTTCTTTTTAAAAAATGCTTTAGCAGTTAATAGTGCACATTGTACAAGAATAGCACACCAGTGTGCATGTTCTTGTCAACAAGACCATTGAGTTTAAAATGAAAATAACATTGTTTTCAATATCGAAAGCATTATGTTTTAAATTTGTTCACGGGTTTGGTGGAGCACAATAAACAGTAATGATGCACTGTGCTTCTATTAATTTATAGAGCATCGTGTAAATATAACAAATTGTAAACAAACAAAAAAATTATTTCGTCAAAGAATAGTTATCATATGTCGATGCGTATACATATGCTTAACTCATCAATGCATACCATTTTATTATACACACTAAAATCTTATTATATAAAAAATATTTCGTAATTTTTATATCTGATGATTCCTAGTTTTTTTATAGAAGATGACCAATGGAATTTCAAGGAAAAAAACTTATTGTAGTGAGCACGATGGTAGCTCATCCCAACAAGAGAACAAGGTGAGTTATATAGGTTTTATTTTAAAATTTAATATATTTCAATTATCTATAGGTTTAAATTAATGATGTGTATTGGCTAAGGTGTGTCATGTAGAGCAAAAACTCGAAGAAATTTTATAATATTGTTCACAATCTGAATGCAAAAGAGTATAAAGTCTTTATGGAAATGTTGCAAAGAGAGGAATTAGGTGGATCAAAAGGTAATCAACTTGAAGTTTTTCTTTGACTTTTTACTAAAAATGAATTTATTAACATTAATCGCTAACTTGTTTTAAACACTCGATTTCATATTTGTTTAATGTTGTGCAGGGACCAATAACAAGGGAACGAAATGTCGTCCCAAGAAGATAAAAATTACTAAGGATGTAAATGATGATGACTTGGTCCCCAGTTCATCATGAGTGGTGCTAGAAGTTAATGTGAGGGGCAAATTATTTTACAAAACTTTGAGGGACATAGTGGAAAGGACATATAGACGTACTTTCCACTTACAATACAAAAATCAACCCAATGACTCCAATAATTAGGTTATATATAAACTACAGGAAGCATTTTTGAAGCAATAGGCAATGAAACCCGTGAGACTTGCAATAACAAAAAGCTACAATTACAAAAAAGAATCATTTACGAAGTATTATTACTGAACATGTTTTTCTATAATATGTTTCAAAAACTACCAAATTAATTTGTTTTGCTATATTTACTTTCATGTCGATTTAAAAAAAATGTTGTACTTTTCATTTTTTAGGAAAATTGTGCAAATTACAAAGGACAAATGAGGGGAAAACTAATGCATGTCAGTAGGGATGTCAAAAAAAGTGTATAAGGAGATGGTAAAAGAAATGAACACAATTGCATCACAGGAGGAGTCATCCCAACAACAACGTGCATCAGAGGTAAGTAATCATTCATTTATTCTTTTATATACATCGAATTTAATTATCGCATAAAATACTAATTGCCAATTGTTTTGTTGTAGAAAAGAAAAAAAAAATGGAACCCATTCAACATATAAGACAAGACAACGAGGAATAAAAGGGTTGATCGCAAAGTTTATGAGTATATACATATATTTCCTTACTTAAGATTTCATGTTTGTTGTGATATTTGTAAGATTTCACTCATCAATGCATACTATTTTATTATACGCACTAAAATCTTATTTTATAAAAAATATTTCGTAATTTTTATATCTGATGATTCTGGTTTTTTTATAGAAGATGACCGACGGAATTTCAAGGAAAAAAACTTATTGTAGTGAGCACGATGGTGGCTCATCCCAACAAAAGAACAAGGTGAGTTATTTAAGTTTTGTTTAAAAAATTAATATATTTCAATTATCTATAGGTTTAAATTAATGATGTGTATTGGCTAAGGTGTGTCATGTAGAGCAAAAACTCGAAGAAATTTTACTCATCAATGCATACTATTTTATTATACGCACTAAAATCTTATTTTATAAAAAATATTTCGTAATTTTTATATCTGAAGAGTCAATCGATGAATTGATAGACATTGAGTTAAGTATAGGTTGTGAGTATATGTAGAAGTATCAAAGTTTAATTGAACAATTTGTAAGTAGTTATGTTGTTTAACCTCCCTTGTTTTAAATAATTAATTTACACTCGTCCATGGATGTCTTCTAATAGGTGCTAACATGCAAAGAAGAGCCAATCGAAGAATTGATATACATTGATTTAAGTATAGGTTGTGAGTATATGTAGAAGTATAAAGGTTTAATTGAACAATTTGTAAGTAGTTATGTTGTTTAACCTCCCTTGTTTTATAATTAATGGAACAACAACAAACCTTTATATTAATTATATCGATTGTGCGTTGCCATTGCATATTAAACATGAAGGAAACAAAGTATGGAGTGCACCCAACAAAAGATATTTTGAGAGACGACATGCAACATGGCTTCAAAGAATGTGTATTGCTTATGAAACACTCATTACTATGGTACACTTTTTTATTTACACAATCATGTATATTCTACTATATATAAATGTAGATATGCTTATTGCACTTTATTTCTATGTTTGTAGATGTAACATAAAAAACAAGTCAATCAAGAAAACATTAGGTTAAATAACTTGGGTTAAATAACCCAAGTACATGTGATGAAGAAATGAGGCATACACATAGCTTGAGCAATGACAACAATTCAATAAATGAATGACAATCAATATAATTGAATGTTGTTGCAAGTTGTATGTTTTGGAATATTTGTCTATGAAAATCATAATTTTTTTTTAATGTACTCGACATATTGTCCCAATTGCATGAGGACATGTTACCAATAAGTGTAACAACTACATATTGGTTGGAATTTGAGTATTGTGGAGCTTTACCTTGTCCCTTTTTGTATGACAATGGGTCTCTTATTAGTTCCTGCCGGAGGGACTATAGCGATGAGTTCATCATTGAGCCTATATTACTTTTTCTTTGACTTTTAATTTTTTTTATGCTTTCTAAAGTTTATGCAATAGTTTATATTTTTCTTAATTAAATAATAAACTTAGTGTTATTTATTTAAATTTCTATTGGATAAAAACTTGAAGGTCTTATTGCTGACCCTTTGCTAAATGACGACGAAGTTTTATCAAGATTGAATATTTTGTCAGTCATATATGATATTTGATTGGAGTGGTAAAGCCTTATTTCCAACCTGAGGATCAAGACTTTATTGTGACAAAGTCTGATTTGTGTGGTAAGGTCTTACTACCAATTTGACGACTGAAGTTTCATTGGCACAAGGTTCTTGGTGAAGTCCCACTTCACATAGAAATTTAATATGCCATGTTTCTCTTTGAAAAGGAGAGACGATTACAACGAAGTGATCAAGTCTTGCTCGACCGATCATTCCAGTTAGTCGATTGCTCTGCTCCGAGACCTGAAGCCACCATCCAATGTTGAGCAGGTGGTAGTCCCACAATGAGAGGTGTACTATCTTATATTAATTTCCTATGAATGAATGGGACTGAAAAGGAGCTTAGAATTGAAGTCATTAAAGATCTTATCAATGAAAAATCTCATTGGGTTAGGAAACATGGAAAAAAAAATGTTGTATTTGCTCATAGAGAGAAATTGTTTCACATTTGAGGTAGCATTTAAGTCAGTATTTAATATTATTAAGACTGGGTTAAAAATTTAGGTAGGCACATTATTTGTTTATTAATGCTCTCTGGAACCTCGGGTACTTTGCTCATTTGTGTGTCTTCCCATTGACTTTGTCGTATCAGACTCCAAAATTCATCAAATTCGAGCACATTTGTCTCGAAAGCGGATCCCAAGCATTTTTAATTGTTACGATGGATGGATTTTATGCTCTGTAGGTTGGCAGTCTTCATCCATGGCTATCAAAATATTTAATCTAAGTTCTTGCTCTCTGACAATATAATGTGGACTAGTTTTTAGCAGAAGAGGATTTTCAGTATCTTATAGTTTGGCCAGAGATTGGTGAGAGGATTCGAACTTATGTCGGAGGATCCATTTACATCGGGCATTTTCAAGTAACCGTCAAACCCTATTTCCTACCTCAGAACTGCTAGGTTAGTTGAATTATTTATAATTTCAAAGCTTCTGTTACAAAACCCTACTTTATATAATATTACATTGGCACTGTTATTTAAAATAATAGCAGATATTTACTGCAACTTTCTATATGTCATGTAAAGTTTCCTTTACTATATTTAGTGTCTTCTTCCACTTTGGAGCTAGAGCAGTCCACAACAAAACGTTTGGAAAATATTTAGCGATTCATGTTTAGTGGAGGCAATTATGGCTGTTGTTTATTGTTTTCCCTTTTTATAATCATTTCTTGATTGCCTTAGAGTGAATGTTTCTTTCATTTTTATTGGTGATGCTTTGATAAGGGAGCGAATATGTTGTGCATGATAGAGATAAACATGAATAGAAAGTAAATGTAATTCCAAGATTCCTAAACAAAGTTCAATTCTCACGCGTTGTTATGTGATGTTCAAAAATATTTCCAGCAATCACAGGTAAGATGAGGATTCTGCATAGGCTAAGATCACAATGTGTCTGGGAATTACTTGCTTGAAAAAGGAAAAGCACAAAAGCAAGGGCAAGTGCTTGGAATCCGTCTTTCATGACAATGAGCATTATTGTAAGTATAAAACCCTGTTAAAATTGAAAATGACTTTTGACACTTGCAAATATTTGTTATGCATTCTAGCTTTACAAAATTCGGATCTCTAGTATTTATTATTTAATTTTAATTATTTATTTCCTGTTCAAATATACGCTCTTTTCTAACCTTTCTTCTTTAAATTTTTGCGAGTAGGTTCATACCTGGGGCGGATTATTTAGTAAAATTAAGATATAATCCTCAAATATTTGTATTGTACAAGTATCATTATTATGGAAATAATTAACACATCCATTAAAGTTAACATCAAATTTCTTATAGTTTATTATTAACCTATATTAATTATAAATTTATTATATTTTATAATTAATAATTAACACATAAATTTGATTTATATAACATAACATATAATTAAACTATACTCTAATTCATAATAAATGGGTTTATTATAGATTATTAATTAGTCCCTTATATAACTATTATTATTATTTAACATAAATATTATACCTAATATTATTATTAGTATGAGGTATTTATAGAAGTAGCAGGGAATATGACACTTATTAAACTATTAATTATAATAGGATACAATTTTATATTGCTTCTCTATTTCATAATAAATAAATACAAATCTCATATATTAATTTGATCTAATGTTTGATTAGATTATAATTTTAAAATTAAATTATTATTATACTTGATATTAAAATTAAATTACGACGGTTCTGGAAAAACTTTCAATCTAGGGTTTAATAGTTGCGGTTTCAACAACAACCAACATGGTTACCAAAGGGGGAGGGAGTGGAACCCCCTCCTACAAGAAGGTAGTGGTCGACAGAGGGAAAGGCCCATGCGACGTCGGTTCCAAGGAACCTTTAACAAACACCTCGGGACCAGGATCATAAAAGAATCAAGAGGGAAACCAAGGAAAACGTGATCGCGTGGGGGAAGAGGCTAGAGAAGCCCAAAACGACACACAAGAAATGACGAACCCCAGTGGGGTAGATGGGCGCAACTCGTGTAAACATAAAACAACATTGATCCCCAAAGTTATACTAGAAGACCCCTTGACATAACTCTTCTGGGATCAGATGAAGACACATGCACTGATCTGCAAGTTCATGGGCCTATGGCCCATGGAAAAAACATTTCACAGCTGGATAAAATACCAATGGAAGTCGAGTGGAGAAGTTGAACTCCACCTGGGATCGAAAGGCTTCTTCACAACAGTCTTTAAGAACCTGGAGGACATGGATAAAATCTTTGAGGGGGGGGGAATATTTCCACACCTCAGCAGGGCTGTACATGCGCCCATGGAAGGAAAACTTCTCCCCAAAGAAAGAAACCTTTAAAAAATTTCCAGTCTAGCTGAGGCTTTACTCCTTACCGCTAGATTATTGGTTGTCATCCACCTTCGAAGCAATAGGGAACAAGCTGAGAAAATATGTCAAAACATCAGAAGCAACATTAAAAGGAAGATACATGTCCTATGCAAGGATCTACATAGAAATGGATGTCTCGGGGGAGCTCCCAGAAGCCATAAGCCTGGAGTTTAGGGATGAGGAATGGATATAGAGCATAGACTACAAACAAATCTCGTTTCGATGAAGAAGATGTCATGAACATGGACACCTACTAAGAGAATGTCCTCTCAATAAAAAACAAGAACTGGAAAACACCAAACAACAACAGGATGAGGACAGTTTTGTGAAGCCAAATCACAAAAGTAGAGGAAACAAAAGACAAGGAAAGGCCCCAACAGGAAGCAACCCAAAAGCTAGGATTAGAATAGAAGGAAGAGGCAGGCCCAACCAAGGGGAATAAGGAGGCAAGGAAAAGACGAAAGCCAGGGAAACAAGTGAACAAGCAACTCTTGAGAACCCAAAAAATCCAAGCGACAAGGGAGAACAAGGCGGTAGCGCAAGTCCTATGGAAGGAGGAAACGAAGATGCCAACACCCCAATGCAGGAGGTATACATAGATTATGAGATAAAACCAAGCGAGGTAGAAACAAAAGACCCAGATATCAGAGACATCGTGGAAATGAAAGGAATAGATCTCCTGAACATACTGGAGCAATGGAAAAGGCAGGAGTTGATAATGTTCCAGCGGAGCAACTAGATCGCATTCAATATCTCTTCCTCCTAAGGGAGGAAGAAAAATCCAGAGGTACCAAGCGCATGCATGGCGATATAGGACACCTAGGAATCAAAATAGGCAATGGACAGCCGCAACACTCACCCAAGCAGGCAAGGTGAAAGAAAGGCAAGAAATCAAACAACGTAGCCCTACAAGAACTAGGAGCCTTGCTGATAAACTCGGGTAAGATTAAAAATCTCTTCCCCAACTCCCCCTTACATGTTTAAATGAATATTATAACTTGGAATATAAGAGGCCTAAACAGCCCAAGAAAGCAATGAATCCTTAAAAATAGACTGAGGAAGGAACAACCTGACCTCTGTTTCATTCAAGAAACAAAATGCACACAGGACAAAATGGAAATAATCAATAAAAATTAATGGAGTAAGTACAAGATTTTGGTTGTCAAAAGCCAACAGATGACAGGAGGCATTCTCACCTTGTGGAAACCACAATCGGTGAACCTACTTGCAGCATAAGCCACGAGACATACACTTTTTGTTAACATGCAAATCATAGGGAACACGACGAAAATTTTATGCACGAATGTGTATGGTCCCCAGGTGATGGAGGAGAAAAGGAGAATGCTCCTAGACCTATAGAATATGAGAGATTGAACCAGCAACCTCCACTGGATCCTGGCTGGGGACTTCAACATCATCACTAGTCTTGCAGAGAAAAAAGGGGGCACCAGGAGACTGGACAGAGATGCGAAATAATTCTCAGCTTTCATCAACACAATGGAGTTGGTGGACATCAGAACCAGCAATGGACAGTTCACCTGGAACAACAAACGACTAGCTCACAACCAAGTAGCTACAAGGCTAGACAGATTCCTGGTGTCAGAATCCATCATTATGCAAGGACTAGCTTT
>CBVK0100069376.1:0-14919 GCA_900067695.1 Picea abies
AAGAGATTGTTTTACCATTTTTATTGAGATCATCCTTAGTTTTTCTTTCCAACCATATGAGATATGTGCCTCCCAATTTGAGACTTGCAAGTTGGATATTTGTTTCATCATCAACAATCCTTTGTATCCTACAATAGACTTCTAACTGTCTCAATCCATTATCTAGCTTTTCTGCATCTAATTCACCATCATAAGTGGGTAATTGAAACTTTACATCTAATTTTAATAAAGACATATCAGAAGAATGATGAGTTTTTTTAAGTTGCTTATCCTTGGAGGAATGTACACTTGCTTCACTTGTAGTTGACGATGATGAAGGAGAAGAAGGTTCCGAAGGTCCACCACCTCCAACTCCTCCTTTTGCTCTTACTGAAGATTCACCTTCTTCAACTTTTGGATTCCTTCGCTATCCTCTTTCATGGTAAAGTTCCTCTACCATCGATTTCATCAATTGAAATGACTCAAAGAAATTGTCCTCAAATGCAAAAGGACCTAGTTTTCTCGGTGAAGACATCTCTTGTTTATGCATTCTCCTTTGAATCTTTGTATTAAGAGCCTCAAGTTGGCCTTCTCCTCGCTCGATTTTTGCTCTGGTGAGAATCCAATGCTTGCAATTCTTGTCAAACCTTCAAAACCAAATTCTATGATACCATAAACTTGATCCAAAAATGAAGGTATTACTGATAAATTGCAAGTTAGTTTAATGTACTTTATGCATCGGATCGATAAGAATGCGAAATACATAAACTTATCATCTTGTTGTGGAATATCAAATGTGACTTTTACTTGATTCTTATTAATGATTAAAAATATCAGCCATTGATAAACATGCTGCAAATTAAGAGAAGAGATCAGCAAAACATAAAGAGAAATAGAGACAAGAAATTGTTAACGGAGTTCACCAATCATTGGCTATGTCTCTGAGCCTGCTTCCAAGTGGAGGACCTTTTTATTGCTCTTTAAATGCTCAAGTTATCTTACATTGGCTCTTTTCTATTACATAACATGCTTCGGATATGCTAGGCAAGACCTCCTTACTTAGATTCATACATGCCTCATCAAAATCCTCTAAAAAACATGACAAAAATACCTCTCAAAACATGAGAAAAGGCCAAAAATTAAAGTTTCTCCTTCAAATCCCTGCATCAAAAAGTTCCCCTCAATCTTCAAAAATCCTAGTTTATATAGTTTTCAGGCTCAAAAAGAGAATCCCAACTTCCCCTGAAGATCTGGCCTTTTTCTGGGATCAAATCCCCCTCCAAATGGCCAAGATATCATCAGAAAACCATTTCTGGTCATTATATTAGGCAAAATCAATTAAAAATACACAAACAGGGTAAAAAAACCCACTTTTAAATCTCAATATATGCTTAAGCCCCCAAATCATAGGCGTGCACCCTCAATATATGGTCACATGCATCTAAAATTGGCCAAGCGTTGGCCCTTAAATCGTGCTAGCCTCTGGTCTTTGTGCACATTCCACGAGACCTGTGGGCTAATGGATATACCCCACATGCAAGTATGGGGATAGCCCCTGGATATATGGCGAACCCCTGGAACCGAAGGCTTAAAGCGCTAGTGGTTGTAAAGTTGGTAGTTATACCTTAACTCTACACCCCAGTTATATGCAGTGACCAAGACCGCAGGCTGGGGGTTAGCCCCAACCCCCTCCCATGTCATAACTTAACACATTGGAAAATATATAATATAACGTTGGCTTATTTGGACCATGGTGGGTGCGTTGGTGTTGGACCATTCCTCTAATCGTTGGTTTGGTGGTTGGTCTTGGGTTCAAAACCCATTGACTCCAAAATATTTTTAGAAATTTCTATATGTGCGATGACTGAGTTCCACGTGGAACCACCACATTTGACCAATTATTTTCCACGTGTCCACACTGCATTGGTCCAAGTTTGCCACATCTACCCAGTCACAGGTCACCACTTGTCTCTGCCACATCAACATCATTAAATAGCTTTGGTGATGTCATGCTGACATCATCATTGACTTTTTTCCAGTTGACCTTTGACTTTTTAGCTGTTTGAGAATTTGATCAGAGTGCGATAACTATCACATATAGAGCCCATTTGAGAAAGTAAAAATATGGCCAGAATCAGAGTGACAAGCTGGTCGCGATGGAATTGGTTTCATTCATTTCCGAGAGCTTTCATTTTTTAGCATTTTCTGAGCTTGGGGAGCCTCATGGATTAGTAGGGGAGTGCCACCCTTGTAAAATTCCCCAAAATGGTGAAATTTTCCAAGAAAAAGTGTGTTTTCACTGTTAGATGATAGGGATTCTTCTTCAAACATGAATTAGGGATTGTGACGAATGTATTTCATGGTATCAAGGGGTTGCGACACTTAACAAAGTGAATGAGACACTAGGTAAGGTGCATATGACACTTGAGACAGTGCATGTGACACTTAATAAAGTGCATACATCACTTTGCAACACTTGCGACACTTAAGTGTGACATTTTGACATGTAACAAACATCTATACACATCATGTGTGGCTAAGAGGAAGAAAGAAACCATTGTAGAGTGTGCTATAAGCATGCTCAAAGGTATGAATCTCCTAAATAGTTTGTGGGTTGAAGCTTAAATTTCAAAGTGGTATTGAAGCTACAAGCAACAAGAGTAAATCAAGAAAGAGTGGAGCTACTCCAGTAAGTAGTGAGGCACTACGAAGTTCAACAAGGAAAATTAAGACACCAATAAAGCATAAATATTATGCTTTGATGTTTCAAGCCATGAGTGTTGAAGAACCTTTAAATTTTGAGAAAGAAGAGGATAATAAAGAATGGATGAGTGCTATGCAAAAGGAATATGATTCCATTTTGAAAAATGACACTTGGGAACTAGATAAAATGCCTAAAAATAAAGTTCCTATAGGCTCAAAATGGGTGTACAAATATAAGTTCAAATTTGATGGTAGTGTAGACAAGTTTAAAGCTATATTGGTTGCAAATGGCTATTCACAAAAGGAAGGAATAAATTATTAGGACACATTTGCACTTATATCTAAATGAACATCAATAGACTTATGATTGCATTAGCTAATAATCACAATTGGGACTTACATCAAATGGATGTCAAGTCAACATTTTTTAGTGGTGAATTAAAAAAAGAAGTGTACCTTGTTCAACCAAAAGGTTTTGTAAAGTAGGGATAAGAAGATCTTGTATGAAAGTTAAAGAAAGAACTATATGGTCTCAAATAAGCTCTGAGATCATGAATATAAAAAATGATACTTCTTCTAGAAAGGATTCATAAAAAGTAAGAATTATCCAAACCTTTACATAAACAAATATGAACATGGGAATGTTTCTTTGATTTCATTATATCTTGATGATTTAATCACAATAGGAAGTGCTACAAGTTTGATTGATGAAATCAAAATAAAACTTTCACAAGAATTTGAAATGAAGGATCTTGGGCAAATGCATTATTGTTTTGACATTGGGGTATGGAGTAAATATGGTAAAAAATTGATCACCCAAAGTAAGTATTCAAAGGAACTTATCAAAAGATTCAATAGGAATGATTGCAAACCAATGTCTACTCCATTAGAATAAATGCTAAGATTTACACCAATGATTAAAAAATAAATTTAAATGGTACTTTATATAGATGGTTGATGGAAAGTTTAAATTAATTAACCACAACAAGACCTGGTATTGCATACTCGGTCAACAAACTTAGTCAATTCATGGCTAATTAGCCACATGAGAGCCATTCGAAAGATGTCAAGAGAGTCAGTTTATAACTAAAAGGAACTATTTATTTTGGTATTGAATACACTAATCATTTGAATGTTGAGTTGATAGGTTATTGAAATTCTGATTGGGCAGGTGATTCAAATGATAGAAAATCAACCATTGTATATGCATTCAATATAGGATCTAAGATTGTGTCTTGGAGCAATAAGAAGCAAACAACTATTTTATTGTCCTCTACTAAAGCCGAGTATAAAGCATTGTGTAGTGCTACCTGTGAAGAAATTTGGATAAGGTGCATGCATTCTTTAAGACATGGTAGAAAGGAAAGGTGTACCTACAACTACCAAATGTGACAATCAAATTTCAATGAAATTGGAAAATAACTGAATTTATCATGCAAGATCAAAAGACATTGAAATTTAGCATCATTTTGTAAGAGAAAAGATTCAATCAAAAGAAACTGATTTGATATATTGTAACATAAATGAGAATATGGCTGATATATTCACTAAGTATTTTGGAAAGACAAAGTATTTAATACATAGATATATGCTAGGTATCACAGAGACTTCATTTCTCCATTAAGGGGGAGTGCTAGAAATAAATGAAGAAAAATAATTGCTAGTGGATTGTTAAAATTTTAGCATATTTTGAGGTTGACAAATAATTGATAGAGTCTAGTAGTAAGAATAGAGTGTATGTAGATAATTGATAGAGTTTGGTAGTAAGAATAGAGTGTATGTATATAAATGATAGAGTTTGGTAGTAAGAATGCTTAGTTAGATATGTATGTGTCTAATTGAGATCCAATTTTTAAGGGATCTATTAGTCTCTAGAAAGCCTATATATATGCATGCATATTTCCACATTCAATATATGAAATAGCAAAAAATCTCTTTCTGCATACATTTCCATTCTCTATGTGTCTTTTTAATTTTTTTGTGGAAACACAAGATTCCAGAATGTGCCAAATATTTAGAAATATATCATAAGGTCGTGGTTGATGAAACCTTGATATAGTTTTGAGAAGACATGTGGTTCTATAATCAACCATCACTCCACCTTTTCCATGAAAAAATATCAGCGTTATGATGAGTAAAGGTTTTCACATGAGTAAGTTGGATAATGTGTACTATGCTCAAGGAATCTATAATAGAGAGTCTCATTCTACTCTGGTTGTAGAAAAATCATAGTATCCTCAAGACTTGTTGCAATAAAACTTGGGTATGATTTCAATGCTCCCTATGGGCACAGGGGTAGACCCAGGGTTCAACGCTCAAGAGCGCACCAACAAAACCCTAACTACCTGCCCTTTCGGCAACACCTGTGAAGCAGATGAAGTCTCACCCGAGGTAGAGGCAGGGGTGGTTGCAGGACTCATATGTTTGCAACCTTAGCTGGGACACAGATATGTGATTATATTGCTTACAGTGCATTTAGCATCAGTTATTCCTTAACATACATTCATTAATACACTTCGCAAAAAGCACAGAGCACCACAGTAATTACTCAAATCTAGCACTTAGCAATGATAAACAGGTTATACTTAATATATTAAGAATTTAGCATCTTATGTATCATATCTAGCATGCATTCATATCTCATAAGCACAAAGCATCAATAGATCTATCTAAACATATCAGAGCACTTAGCAAGAAAAATACATCAGCACAATACACAGAGTTACCGTGGTTCACCCCCACCCTAAGGCTACGTCCACTAAGTCTTATTCTGTTATTATCTTCTGTAAACCAAGTTACAACAAAAATCCTTCAAGATCCTACCCCTCCTAGGACAAGATATCTACGCAACTCGCTAGATCCTCTTTCCCCAGATAGATCCAAGCACTAAGTTCTCCCTTGACCCATGCACTCAACACTTACAATACTTACAGTAGGCATAGATCTCTTACAGTCACACAGACGTCTGATCACATAGATCTGCTTTATGCACTAATCCATTCACTTTACATCACACACCCCCCTTTTTATACGCATCTCCTACCCTTTACAAAAGGCCTAAATAAGGGCTGATATCCCTTTCCCATTACAATATTCCCCAAAATCCCAAAAATCCCTAAAAAGGGGCGGAGATCCCGTGATATCCTCTTTCCCATGCACTTCTTCTTCGACTGGATGTCGGAGTACTGAAAATGGTCAAATATGACCAAGTATTCCTCAAAACTTGGTCAAGGGCCAACATGCCCCCAACACTCACCCGTGACTCATCCCAAGTCACTCAGGTCTGACCAGTTCTGCTTCGAATTCCTTGAGGTTGGCTCGAGCGACTTCAACCTGCTGCTTTGCGATTTCCTCCTGCTCAGTGAACTCTTGGATGAGTGCATTATTGACTGGTCCTTCTGTAATCACAACCTGTTGTAGCTCTATCCCTTGGTTCTCAATCTCCAAAAATAGTTGACATGCCTTATCCTGCAAAGGTTGAAGTTGCTACGTCACTTCCATGACCTTGCTCTAGATTATGTGGATCTACTGCTGTGCGACATGTTGCTCGTGGGATCACTTCATTTTCTCTATAGTTGATAGGGAGTTTAACTGCATCTAAAGTCTATCTACATGCTGCTTTGCCTCCTGGAGCTACGACTCCAGTTTATGTAATTCCAGGTACTCGGTCAGGTTCTCATGTATCTGCGCACTTCTGGTACTTAGTTGTTTGCATTATTCAGTGAGTTCTTTAATCCTTTCTACTGTACCTCGGGTAGTTATTTCTTGCTGGTCGCGCTCTTCTTGTAGGGTACTTGGGATGATCTGAAGCTCTAAGTCCACGACTCTTTGTTGAAATTGCTTAATAACTTCAGCAAGCTTCATCACTTGTCGGTATAAGGGTTCCTCGGCCTTTTGTTCTAAGCTGGTCACAGAGAAAAATGCTCTGTTGATAGCTTCTTCGATTCCAATCTACTTTGCGAGAAGCTGCTCCTTCTCCTTTTGGATTTTTTCTCTGTCTCCATCAAATTTCTCACACATGGCCTCCTTCTCTTGTTGTGCAGCTCAGTGCTGCTCTATGATTTCCTCCTGTGCTTTCTTTAGGGCTTGGGTGACCTACGTTGTCGCTTCTTCCGCTTTCCGAAGGCGTACTTCGACTATGTTGGCAATCTTGCAGAGTTGAACCGATTCATATCCTGCTTCTCTTGTTCCTCCTGGCATGGGCACAGTAGAGACTATGTGGTTATACTGAAGTGCTCGCTGCACTCCTTGCAGATTGGCTTCAATTATGTCATACATCGTCTGTTTCTTGGCCTCCTTCTTTTCTGTAATTTCTTCTATAGCTTCATTCAAAGTTGCGAGGAGAAATATGAAGTCATCGGGGTTGAGCGTGGTCTTCATCTTGGTCATGGTATCTTTTGCTTTCTTCTTAGAGGAAGACATCAAAGGTGACCCTTTTCTCTTATTTGGAGCTTCAACTTCTTCTTCTGGTTGTTGTTCAACTTCCTCTAGGTCGTCGTTGTTACCTTCTCGATCGGGTGTGATGGAAGTTGTGTTTATAGAGTATCTATCTACATTATGAACCTCTTCAGGCTCCATAAACCTCTTTAATCTTTTGTGAAAGAGTGCGGTCCGCGGTCTTTCCAGGGTAGTACTCATGGGGATCAGGGCCTTGCATGCTAAGCCCGGTAATCCTGTTGATTAGCGTCGGATCAACAGTTATGCGATGATTTAACCACAGGTATCGTCCTTGGTAACTTGCTAGCAGCAATTTCACACAAGCATTCACCTCTTGATGTCTGCTGAAGTGCGGTATTTTCATAACTTTGAGCAGAGTAGACTACGCAAGGTTCACCATCCATTGCTGAGGGACGATCTTCGAGTTCCAGCCCTTAGTCCTCTTTAAGTACTTATATGGTGCGAGCATGTTGTAGGATTTATGGTCTCCCAGGTTAAAGTCACAAAACTTCAATGCTGTAACCTTGTCTTGATTTGTGCAGTAGGTGCGAACTCCTTTCGGTAGATATGCAAGGACTAGGGTGTATTCAAATTCTCTAGGGACATTGTCCTTGTTAATATCACCACTTAGAGGGGGAATGTAAGCTGGTAGGATGGTTGGCACTAACTTCACATTGGCTGCGTCGTCCCTATGCTTAGTTCTCAATTCTACGCTGGCTTGAGATGTTCCAGCTTGAGAAGTCGATGGGGAGGCTGCCAAACCTCTCGACGACGAGGCTTGGACTCCAGTGGACATCCCTCTTTTCGACATGACTCTTTCTGTCCTTAAGCTAGAAAGTACTAAGCTCGTCGGACATGTAAGCTCGGGATCACTATCTCGGGTTGTCAATGGACTGTCGGTATCGTAATTAGATAGAGAATAAAACTGGAGTAATCACTGTTTCATAATGCAAGTATTCTGTAAGCTCAAGTTCTCAATTGGCAAAAGTGTATTCTAGGCATGGCACGACGGAATAAGTAAGCAACTCTGCAAAAAACTGCTTGCAATGGATATGAAGCTTGCATTAACTCCCTTCTATCTGTTCTGGTGATATCCAATGGTCTAGTGGTAACCCATAACTACTTTTCGATCCGTTCAGAGCGGTGGTCGAACAAGTATATCAGTTCCAATGGTTATATTGCTTCGTCATGGCGAAGTACTCTATGTCGTTGTCCTAATATCTCAGCGAAGCTCCAATTTTGCAATTATTCTCGCTGCAAAGTGTCCTCTAGAACCTCTTGTAACCTTACAGTATTAGCCCTTTTCTTTCTTAACTTCCTATCCTTCTTCCCCATAAGATTCGTCTCAGTAGTTCTTTTACCATTCTGATGTTTATCTTTTGTGGTCTTAGTTACTTCGTGCTATTGAAATTCTTTCCTAGGGTTCCTTGATAATACTTCTTCTGTATCAAAAATAAGTAACTTGATGTTCTGTGGATCCTCAAGTGTTCTCTTATCTTCAACATCGGAGTTTCTAATATTGAATATCTGCGATCTGCTCTTTTGTTCTTCAATCAAGTGCGCAATCCTTCTGGTCATAATGTAGTGTACCTTTTTAAAGAACCAAGAGGATTAACGCGCTCTTGTAATATTCTGTACACTCTTTTAATAATAAACACAAGCCAATATAACCACATGCATTTAAGCACAATTAAACACATTTAATTTTCCAAATAAACGTATCTCGTTACTGCTATAATCACACATTCCATAGCATTTAACAATAATTCATTTACACAGCGGAAACATGATACATACACATAATTCAAATACTAATCTTTTAACAGCTGTAGAAAACACCAACCGAGTGCAGGCCTTCCACGAACCTCCCAGCCTTAGACCACACTGTTCATCAGCTCAACAGTGGGTCACCCCCAAGCTGGGACCGAGCTCCACCCCAAGGCAAGGAATCCTAAGCTAGGCTGAGATTACAGGGAAGACATCACAGAAATATCTGGAAGGATTTTTCCCAAAGATGCCATCTTACGCCCACTACTACTAGACCCTCATTCCCCACATGTTTGTTCCACCCGGGAGTATACACCTTCATACGCACAGTCCATCGGTGCTAGCCTCCCCTTCTGGGTCTCGACAACAGGCCGGATCAGGAAGTCTCAGAGCTCGTAGCTGGTGCTGGACACTCTCTGGAAGAAAACACTTCCCAACAAACTCTTTCACCTGGAAAGAGTTGCTCACAGGCCTGACAACTTGCTTCTTCAAACCACAATTACCTCCCTCACTTGGAGAGAGGTTACACATAGGCTAAGCATGAGTTCACACTGGCCAATAAGCCACGCGCAGTCCAGCACTACGTGGCCACAACATCCAACTGGGAAACAAACACAGGCTTCCCAAACAGGCTCAACAATCACGAAATAGACTCACGGTTTCGGTTTCGGGATTTCACAAGGTGTACAGAGATTCCACTCACAGGCTTGATGGTTTAGAACAGAATGTACGGGCTTTCTCAGAATGACACAGGCCTTTTTCCAGTTTGGAGGATGAAACAGCTTTCCGGAACAAACACAAACTTTTTCCCAAAGTCTACACAGGCTTCCGGTTCAAGGGGTGTACGGTTCAGAAGATGCACGAGGGTATCTATGAAAAGGTTCGACCCATTCACACTCAGACAGTCCCGGTCGAATCCAGGAGGAACCTACGCAACAATTGATGGGAATGCGAGCGGAACCCCCAACACGGCTTGCTTCGACAGTTTTAACTGCATGCACATGGGTTGACACTTGTCACCCATGAAGCTCATTCCTTCACATTTGGAAGTCACTCGTCCTTCCAAGGAACTTAGGGTAAAATAATATGCACATGGCTCTTTTTGGAAATAATATTAAAATATTATTCCAGGCCTAAGCCCCCTAGGCATAGCCCCTAGGTTCAACACCCAGCCACTTTTTCCCACCTTCCAGCCCTTAATCCCTTGCCCACTCTATGGACGCTCAGTCCCCCATCACTCTTTCATCGTGGTCGGTATGCACCTGGCGGTTTTTTTTTTATATTTTATTGAAGTGCTGCATACATACAGATACAAAATCCAGGCCTGTGGCCTTCTACCCTTAGGCTCTCTGGCCTAATCAAAACTCATAAGCCTACAACTTATACAAAACTTGGCTCACTAGCCTATAGAACATATTTACAATTCTTTGCATATAACATGATTTGTAACGGGGCTTGGCCTTGGAGACACTACAATCCCCCTCCCCTTGTTTTTGCACTGTCCTCAGTGCAACTTACACTGCCTCTGTGTGTCCTTCAAAATTTTCAAAAAGATGCGGATACTCTGCCCGCATAATATCTGCATGCTCCCATGTCGCGTCCTCAGGACCGTACCAGGTCCACTGGACCTTCACAAGCTCTATGGCTCGATTTCGGAGCTGCTTCTTTTTCCTGTCCAATATGCGCAAAGGATGTACTTGCAGGACACCTTCTGGTTCCACCTAGATCAAAGTCCAATCAATAACATGATTAGCATTAGGTACATATTTCTTAAGCAGTGAAACATGAAACACATTATGTACAGTCATAGATGCAGGTAATGCAAGCATGTATGCAACTGGCCCGATCCTTTCCCACCGGCTTATACAAACTTGCCTCACCCGCCTATAACACATATTCACAATTCATTTCATACATCATATTTACAACTGGCTCAGCCTTGGGGATATTACAATCCCCCTCCCTTATTATTGCACTGTCCTCAGTGCAACTTTACACAGTATCTGCAAGCTTTTCAAAAAAATTCAAAAAGATGCGGGTACTCTGCCCGCATAACATCTGCATGCTCCCATGTCGCGTCCTCAGGACCGTACCAGGTCCACTGGACCTTTACAAACTCTATAGCTCGATTTCAGAGTTGTTTTCTTTTCCTGTCCAATATGTGCACAGGATGCACTTGCAGGACACCCTCTAGTTCCACCTGAATCACATTCTAATCGATAACATGATTAACATCAGGTACATATTTCTTAAGCAGTGAAACATGAAACACATTATGTACAGTCATAGATGCAGGTAATGCAAGCATGCATGCAACTGGCCCAATTCTTTCCAGGATCTCAAATGGCCCACAAAATCTTGTTGCCAATTTGGCGCAACTTCCCAACTTCAGGGAACTCCTGTTAGTCTTCACTTTCAGGAAAACATGGTCACCCACTTTGAATTCTCTATGGGTTCTGTTACTGTCAACATAACTTTTCTGCCTATCCTGGGTAGCTTTCAGATTCCGTTTAATCCTTATCATTTGGTCTTCCATCTCTTTGAGCAGTTCAGGCCCAACGACTGCTCTGTCAGCTGGATTATCCCAGCTCACTAGAGTGTTGCACTTTCTTCCATAAAGTGCTTCGAATGGGCTCATCTTCAACGATGCATGATACCCATTATTGTAGGCGAATTCTACCAAATGCAGGTAGTCTTCCCACCTTGATGGTTTATCCATCACATACATTCTAGGTATGTCTTCTATTACCCTGTTCACCCTCTCTGTCTGACCATCAGACTCAGGATGATATGTTGTACTAAAGTTCAGATTCATTCCAAATCCTTTGAATAGTCCTTTCCAAAAATTCGAGGTGAATTTCGGGTCCCTATCAGACATAATTGTCTTAGGAATTCCATGCAAGCGTCCCACTTCTTTTAAGATGATATCAGCAACATCTGCTACCCCGTGAGTGGTTTTCAGTGGAATAAAATGGGCAGCTTTAGTAAGCTTGTCCAGCACCACCATGATTGAATCATGCTACTTGCTTGTTCTAAGTTGTCCGGTGATAAAATCCATTGTTACCATGTCCCATTTCCATTCAGGAATGGGTAAAGGCTGCAGCAACCCTGTTGGGTTCCTATGCTCAGCCTTAACCTTCTGGCACTCCATACATCTGGCGATGTATTCAACGATTTTCTTCTTCAAACCCAGCCAAAAATAATGGCTTTTGACTGTTGCCATGGTCTTCTGATATCCAGGATGTCCAGCATAAGCCACGTTATGCATCTCCTTTAGAATTGCCAACTTCAATTCTCGGACATTGGGTACATACACTTTGTTTTTATACAGAAGTAAACCATCAGGTCCCAAGGTGTAACTTTCCTTGGTTTGTGTTCTCTCACACTGTTGTAGCTTTGCTACAAGACCTCTGTACTGCAAATCAGTACTTGCAGCTTCTAAAATTCTGTCTTTCATCTCAGTCCTGTACATGCTAATGGTTGTAGCATGTAATTCGTGCACTTTTCTGCTGAGTGCATCAGCCACCTTATTTTCCTTCCCTTTGATATGCTCAATATCAAAGTCATATTCGCACATAAACTCCAACCATCTAGTTTGTCTGGCATTTAAAGTCGGCTGATCAAATAAATACTTCAGACCATTATGGTATGTTCTCAACTCGAATATTTTGCCCATGAGGTAGTGTCTCCATTTCCTCAAGGCGTGGACGATTGCTGCTAGCTCTAAATCGTGAGTGGCATAATTCCTTTCATGCCCTTTCAGCTTTTGGGACTCATAACAAATTACAAATCCCTCTTGGCTGAGAACTCCTCCCAGCCCCTCCTTACACGCATCGGTGCACACTATTTAATCCTTATTTGGATCTGCAATCTTCAGGATTGGAGCATTGGTTAGCAGCTGCTTCAATCGCTGGAAACTGCTGTCACACTCTTCGGTCCACTGAAACTTCTTCTCCTTCCTTTGCAAGGAAGTGATACGATGAGCTATCTTTGAGAATCCGGCTATAAACCTTCTGTAGTATCCTACCAGACCCATAAAAGATCTAACTTCTACCACATTCCTTGGCACTGACCATTCTCGGATGGCCTCAACCTTTTCAGGATCCACAACGATCCCCTCTTCTGAAATAATATGTCCCAAGTAATGAGTCTCCCTTTGATAAAATGAGCACTTGCTCAGTTTTGCGTACAACTGGTGTTCTATCAACACCTGGACCACCATTCTCATGTGTTTCTCATGCTCTTCCTCTGTTTTGGAATACACCAAGATATCATCCAGGAAGACTATGACAAACTTGTCCAAATAATCTTTGAACACTCCATTCATTAAGCACATGAAAACAGCAAGTGCGTCTGACAATCCAAATGGCACCACTGTAAACTCATAATCAACGTACCTTGTTCTAAAGGTGGTCTTGTTGATGTCCTCATCATTTATTCTCACTTGGTGATATCCAAATCTGAGATCTATTTTTGAAAATATTTTCGCATCCTTCAACTGATCAAAAAGATCATTGATCCTTGGCAGAGGGTACTTGTTCTTGACAGTTACCTTATTCAACTGCCGGAAATCAATGCACAACCTCAACATCCCATCTTTCTTCTTCACGAATAGGACCGGGGCTCCCCAAGGTGACACACTGGGGCGAATGTATCCCTTCTTTAGTAGCTCTTAGAGCTGCAATTGCAACTCTTTCAGCTCTGGCGTACTCATTCTATAAGGAGCCTTCGAAACTGGAGCTTCTCCCAGCATCAAATTTATAGAAAAATCGATGTCCCTCTTCGGAGGTAGTTCAGGTACCTCTTGAAATACGTGCTTAAACTATTTGAGTACCTTGTGGTCTTCCAGATTCGAGACTACATCTCGGGATGCTTCTTCCACCCGAGCTGCAAATAATTGACAGCCTTTCCGGTAACATTTCTTCAGCTACATGGCTGAGATTTCCCTAACAGCCACGGCTCTGGGAATTCCTTGGACTGTTACCTGATTTCCCTCTTCGTTCAGGCATGTAAACCTCTTGTTACAGCAATCCAAAAGGGCATGGTGTTGGTCCAACCAGTCCATCCCTATTAAGAAATCATATGAGCCTAAAGGCAGAATGTTCAATTCAACCTTAGTGCTCATTCCTTTCATGTCTATTGAACAGGACTTAACCAATTCAATGACCTTCCTTTTGCTTCCTGTGTCCAACTTCACTAGCCAAGACTTTTTATGTTTGCTTCTTGTTAAATGCAAACTTTCCACCACTCTAGGATCTATATAACTATGGCTAGCCCCTGAATAAATTAAAATAACAAGTGGTCGGTTGTTAATCGTACCTTCCACTTCAATCATGTGCGATTGAAATTCTGCTTGCTTGTTGTCCAGGGCTGCGTAGATCCTCGGCATTCTACTGCCCATATCCTCCATTGTTTCAGCTTGCTGAACAGTATGGACAGTTCTCCCTTTATCTTTTCTGTGGGGGCAGTCTCTGTACCTATGATTCCCTTTACAGCCCCAACACTCAATAGGTGGCAGTCTTGGCATCTGCTCACTCCCTTCAATTTTCCTGGGCTCTCTAAAAGATGACTGTCCCCAAGGATTGTTCCTGAAAAAGGGGGGCATGTTTCCCTTCTGCCTCTGTTCTTTCTTAAACCTCTTCTGGTCATCCCAAACCTTCTGAAAGGTAGGCTTTTCTTTTTGTTGTTCGTATAGACATTTCGCCCTTCTTATGATTTCTTCCATGGTCTTAGGATCATCATATTGAATCTTGTCACCAATGGAAGGTGGCAGTCCACTCAGATACCTCTGAATTTTAACAGCCTCATCCTTGATGAACGAAACATACTTCAGTAGTTCCAGAAAACTTCGTTCATACTCATCAATGGTCATGCTGCCCAACTTGAGTTCGAGGAACTCCTTCATCTTTCTGTCATAGTACCTTTTAGTCAGGTATTTCTTCTCGAAATACCTCTTAAATTCCTTCCAAGTGACCTCTTTCTCTCTGATGTGTTGCACCTGCACCAACTGATCCCACCACATGGATGCTTTTC
>CBVK0100069377.1:0-14919 GCA_900067695.1 Picea abies
CATTAATAACTTGATCAACAACTTCAATATTCTAATCTCGAAGTTCATCTCCATGTAAAGTAGTATTTCTGTTATTAGTTGGCAAAGAAATCTTTGGAGGTCGACACTTTGGGGGCATCGTCTATATATTTAAAAACAACATAGAAAATTTAGTGTGTATAGAACATATAAAAATCCTGATAATAAATATTACTAAAATTCATGACATACTGATTATTATATAGAATGCATTAAATATTGAATCCTCTTACCAAGGGATGATATTCATAACCCCCTTTGGCGTGCCCCTTCTCCCTACAATGTTTTTGGGCTATTGTTATTAAAAATATTCTATTTTGAAAGCCTCTGCAATCATAGCAAGGAAAATAACATTTTCCATCCCCCCTCGCCTCTAATGCCTCTCTTAACCGAGCAAGCTTCCTATCATTTTCGTTCATTGTGACAAATCCTTGTCCTGACAAGTAATTGTCTTACCTACACCATACCAAACATTAAGTTGTCAATTTTTTATATTTTGGCTAGTCCTTTCGATTATGATATATTTATTTACAATGACCTACATGTTTATAATAAGGTCAACATCTTTATAATAAGGTGATCATATGTCTAGAGGATCAACATCATGATGACATAGATAACATCTTTATAATAAGGTCATATGTGTACAAATATACCTAACATAATTTTACGGTTAGTATTTATGTATCTTATTAGTCCCTACTGAAGAAGGGAATATAACAATCAATTACTATCATTTCACTGATCAGGGTTGAGTTTCAAGAGAAATTCCATATCTTTATCAATGAAAAGAGAGATAGATTATAGATACAATTGAAGGGAAAAGGGTATGTGGATTCCATAAACCTGGAATATTATGGAATCCACATACCCTTTTCCATAGAATATACTAACTAGATCCAAAAACCAAAGACATGAAATATGGTACTACACATATTATAATATATTATAAAGGAAAAAACAAGCTAAATGCAATTTGGAAATTTGAAAAAAAAATTACAAGTTAAATGAGTACATCAATAAAAAATAACATACTAACCTTGCAATTTCAAAATCCAAGCTATATAGATCGAGAATTGGATTTTTTCAACCAGTGGGTGAAGGAAAAAATAAACAGCTCAAAAAAATTCCAAGAACAGTGTCGCAACTATAGCAATTGTGTTGCAAACTCTCTTAAATTCATGTATATATAGATAAAATAGTCAACTAGCCGTTAACACTGATCAATGAGATAGGAAAAATTTTCCCCGCTATTACCATGAAAGTTCGTATCTATAGCGATGAAAATCCAGACTAGGTTAAAATAAGATTTTTGTGTATATTGCAATGAACATTTGTGGCAATATTGACGAAAATCCTGCCCTGTTTAAAAAAATGATGAAACTAGTGGAAGCGTGGAAAATTTTCATGGAATAATCCACCCATATGTAGTAGTGGGTGTTGAGCCAGAGGCTTTGATACCAATTTGTAATGTACCAAACCACCCACATGATGGCCACGTTACTTCAAAACTCACTTCTGAACTATTTTCGAACTCTAATAGTTTTTTAATTAACAAAGAGGCATGAAATATTCATGCTACAACATAAACAAAATGAATATAATTCCATACACACCAATAACTAGAAAGCATGCACATTCTAAGCATGAATCTCAGAGATTATAATTAATACACAGTGAAAATAAATATACAAGTAAATAAAGCCATGAAAGAGAACACTTATATTTAATCAAATGAGTCACAAAATGGTTATGGACCAAGGACATTCCACCCACCAATAGACACTATTGTTGCAAGTCTCAACAACAATGTCACCCATGATCTAGGGTTATGAATCCACAAGGATGGTTCTAGGGTGTCACTCAACTTCCCAACCTAGTCATCACTCAATCTCTCATAGGATTCTCAACACACACAATAATCCAAAGTACACCAACTCTATTCTATTCATATTGCAAAACCCAAGAGAATGGACCCCCTTCTCTTCCATGCATTCCCTCATGATAGCCACCTCCTTCTAGGGCTCCAATGCATCTGGTCAAGAGTCTCCATGTTGGGACTCTTAGGATTCATAGCTATGAGACAAACTTAACACATAGCAAGGCATATAATACACGCATGCATCAATTCATGGATGGAATACACCAACTTTCATTACATCCAACAAAACCATGACTACTCTCCAACAATTCATTTTTATTTCCCAAGCCAAGATCAAAATGAATTAGGAATGAAGAGTGGGTGAAAGAATGAATGGAGAGAGAAGAAAATGAAAGGTGTGAACAATGAAAAATGAACAACGAGTGAGTGAGTGAGTGAACACCCAAAAAAACCAAAGATGATTTTGTATATTTATTAGAATTAAAGAACCATATGGACTTCCCCCAATAAGTTCATGTAATTGATATTCTCCATTAAAACAAAAATGGGTAAATAAAATATTAAATAAATACTCATCCCCTCAAGCCCCCTCTCTTGTGGAATCATATCCCCCTATAACTCTTTCCCTTGTCCATCTAGTGTCCAGTGATGTATTTATTATTAATAATGATCAAAATGTTAGATTTTTTAGGCACAGTGGCCTCTTTTGATTGTTTGGGCACTCTGGCCTTTCATAAATTAACAAAATATATTATTTAATATGGGACTCAAAACTAGGGTATTACACTATCTTATTAGCATCTATTGATCACATTGAATATCTATTAATGTGTAAGGTTTATTGTAGGTACTCACTAATACATCTGAAGTTACAAAAGTCTGAGGTAGAATGAAGGGTTGACTGCAAAAGTTTTTGAATTGCATAAAATACTAAAAAAACCCTATTTTTTTAGGTGTACGGAGGTTGTAGTAGAGAAGGAGGCATATGTATGCGGAATGGAAGTATAACAGGTCACGTGCATGTGGGAAAAACCATAAAACTTGAGAAGATGAATATTCTAGGTCTCTAGAGTCTGAAAACAAGCTCACAGAAAGATCTATAGTGATGAGGTACACCATATCTATATAAAGGTTCAAAAGGTATGTCTTGTTTCTATGTGCTGTTGGATTCTGTTGTATACATGAGAAATGGTTGGGGGGGTTTGGGTATTTTCCATAGAGAGGATATCGGCTACATGGAACTTATTATATAAGTGAGATTTATAGAAATACAATGTTGGTATATTTTATATCTATCATTGGTACATCTTGTATTTCTTGGCATATGGTTAAGGGTTTTTGTGGTACATGGTTGAAAGCTTGTAGTTGTGATTTGGTTTTGAAGTTATTGTATTGTGAGGTTGTAAATCGGTAATTGTTTGATGTCTAGTCCATGTGACAGCTATTATACTTGTTCATGATTATACAGACATGTATGGCACATGACTAGAGAGATATAAATGCACTTGGTTAAGGTATATGTATGAGGATGCATGCATAGGGCACAACTATAGTTTGGGAATAATGTCAAGTTGAAGGTTGATGTGATAGAGGCAACAAAGGGTCTTAGGTTTTTCATGAAGGTGAAAACCCTAGTTTTTAGAAGGCATCTCTAAGCTGCAGTATATACATGACACATACATACATAGGCTATAGTACATACATGTCACGTACATACATGATATGAAACATAGACAGGTCACGTACCTGTGGGTTTTTGTTGGTATAGGAAAGTTACAGGTACAGGTTGATCACAGGTCTTTGGTACAAGTTGGTTATAGTTTATTGCCACACATTGGTATAGGTTTACAGTGGTATATCTCACAATTACAATGTAGTAGTGGTTTCATCATTTCACTTATATTTCAGGGCAGTAGGATGGGGAAAGGATAGGTGGTTGTATCCACCTTCTGGATGTAGCCAAAGAAAATAAGAGGTTCTAGCCTCCTTCTGGTTGTAGCGAGATAATTTGGGAGTTGGAGCTTTCCTCAGGTTTTATCTTGAAAATATAGGAGGTCAGAGCCTCCTTCCAGATGTAGCTAGAGAACAAAGGAAGTTGGTGCTTCCAATGAATGTAATTCTTAATGACATATAAGAAAAATAATTATGTGGTTTTTGCCCGAAGTGGGTTTCCACGTAAATATAATGGTGTACTGTGTATGGGTATGAGTGTTCATTGTTCATGGTTTATCTACTCTGCACGTATTTGATGATAATGTTATATTGATCATAAATATAAGTAACACTTACATACTATGGTTAAAAGGATTAAAAATATCTATTATTGATTCACCCCCTTCTGAGTGATCCAACAATTTGTATGAGAGAAGATTTCTTTAGAAATAAGTTTAACCACTGAAAGGTAGATCATGGGGAGAAACAATATGTATAAAAATGGAATCCCATAGTTTGATGGACAAAACTATGCATTCTGGATTAGAAAGATGAAAACATATGTACAAGCACAAGGATTTGAGGTTTGGAAATCAATTGTAGATGGATATAAAGAACCAACAATTCCACCAACAAATGACAATGAAAGGAAAGTTAGTCTAAATAATTCAAAAGCCAAAAATGCACTTCTAAATGTTCTTGGTGATTCAATATATGGACAATTTATTCATTACAAATCTGCAAAGGAAATTTGGGACAAACTTCATAATATTTATGAAGGAGATGCAAAAGTCAAGGAAGCAAAGTTTAAAACTTACAGAGTTCAATTTGAATAGCTAAAAATGAAGGAAGATGAGAATATTGCAACTTACTTCTTACAAGTTGATTAAGAAATGAATGGAATTAAAGGATTGGGAGAAGAAGTTTATGAATCTATAATTCTTCAAAAGGTACTAATATCTCTTTCAATGAGATTTTATCCTAATGTCTCAACACTAGAAAAAAGAACACATTTGTATTCAATAAGCATGGATGAACTACTTGGAATTTTCATAGCCTAAGAAATGAGAACCAAATAGGAGAATCTAGGTATAAAATAAGCATCATTCAAAGCATCCAAGAAGTCAAAGAAAAAAGGAAACCAAAAGGAAAAAGAGAATAGAAACAACAGTGACATCTCAGAAGACTTTGAAGAAGTAGCTAACTTCGTCAGAAGAATGAAAAAGGGAACTAATAGAAGATATAGAGGTAAGATTCCATCAATTTGTTTTAATTGTGATGGTATTGGTCATTTTGATAACAAATTTCCTCATAATAAAAAGAAAATAAATGAAGAGGATGATTCAAATAGAAAACAAATATATAAATTCAAAATAACCAAAAAGAAATTATTTAAGAAAAGTTTTTTCATCCAATAGGACATCTCATCATCAGATGAAGATGAAGTTAGTGAAAGTGAGACATAACTAGTTCTATTCATGGAGGTAGAAGACTTTGATAAACAAGACAGAAAAAAAGAACATGAAGGGGCATAAGTTGACTACAGAGAATAATTTTTTAGTGTCATAGATTATAAAAAGGGAAAAGAAGAAAAACAAATAACTACAAGAAGAACTAAAAAGAAACGAGGAAACACAAAATTCCAACTCTATAGAATTGGAGTAGATGATCTAGAATTTAAAAATTCAAGTTGAAGAAGAAAAAATAATCAAATAAGCACTTAAATAACATTTGGAAGAAAAGGATAGGATCATTGGAAATTTGGAAGTAGAGATTGTCACATTGATAAAAGACCTTCAACAGGAAAACATGTAGAATAGCTCAAAGGTTTTGGAGAACACTATCAATAGCCAGAGGCCACATCATGACAAGTTCAGGCTAGGATAAAATCATACAAAAAGAGGCTCAATCTCCAAAACTATAGATCAATAAATACATTCAAGAAGCTATGCAAATACAGTTATAGGAGACAAGAAGTTTTACAAGGAAGATCACAGGGACACTCTTCCACCTAGAAGATTTTTATTTCAGAATCAATGACAATAAAAAAAAAGTAGTTCTCAGGAAGAAGAAGGATTTATAAGAGTAACTCCTTTAAAAATATGTTCAACTCCCAGGTATCAAACCATATTTTTTGGTTTATGTTATGCATGTAATAATTTTGGACATAAAGTTTTAAATTGTAGAGAAAATAGCAGAAACATAAACAACTTTGAAATCCATACACAAAATGGTTATCCAAGAAGGCCTAGTGAAACACAAAGAAGAAGATACAATAGGTTTGAAACCTTGAGCACTGAAGTGGAATGATAAAAGTGAAAGAACTTTGGACACATGGCCAAATATTGTATAATGATAGTCCCTCCTAGAGGATCATAACAAAATAACAACATACAAAGATAGGAACCTCAACAAAGAATATGTATAATAAAGAAGAATCAATATAACAATGAAGAATGAACACTCATTATACAAGCTAAACACAAGAAACGTGGTTGGTATTTTGACAATGTTTTCTCAAATCACATGACAGGTGATGAGGACAAGTTTCTAACATTAATAAAGGAAATAAATGGATCAATCTCCTTTGGAAACGATGACTCAGCTAGAATCATTGGAAAAGGAACAGTCAGAATTGGAAATAAGAATACCAAGGTAGAAAATGTTCTAATGGTGGAAGATATGAAATATAATATTCTAAGTGTAATTCAAATGTGTGACCAATGTCACAAACTTATGTTCGATTCCCATAAGTGTGAGATAATAAAAGAAGGTTCAGGAAAATTGGTTGCAATAGTTGTAAGAACTTTAAGCAACATATATGTATTACGTGAAATTGTAAATTAAAAAGGTTTTGTATGAAAGGAAGATGAAGTTTGGATATAACACAAAAGAATGGGTCACATAAACTTTGATAACCTCATCAAAGTCAACAAAAATGAGGTAGTCAGAGAAATTCCCTAGATTACGAATCCAACCAACACATTATGAAAGGATTGTCAACAAGGAAAGAAAACAAAGACTAGGTTCAGATCAAACGAATACTCCATAGAAAGACTGCTGGAAATTGTGCATACTAATCTATTTGGACCAACTAGAAAAAAGGGTTTAAAACGTGATCAATATTTTACGTTATTGGTTGATGATTATAAAAGGATGACTGTTGTTTTTTTTCTCAGGAAGAAATCATAATCATTTGAAAACTTCAAGGTATACAAGGAAACGGTTGAAAATGAAATGGATTCAAAAATCAAATGTTTGAGATAGGATAATGGAGGAAAGGTTACATCAAAGGAATTTATGGATTTTTGCAGCAAGCATGGAATAAAAGGGAAATTATTCTTTCCTAGGACACCTCAATATAATGGAGTTATCGAAAGGAAGAATAGGACAACACAAGAAATGTCTCAAACAATTTTAATGGATTCAAAGTTTATAGATGTCTTTTGGACACATGCCATGCATACAACAATTCACATTCAAAACATAGTAATTCTCATAAATAACAATGATAAAACTCTCTATGAGCTATGGAAAGGAAGGCCAGTGAATGTGAAGCACTTCATAATTTTTGGAAACAATTGCTACATCAAAAGAGAAGATGGAAGAATGGGAAAGTTTGATTCTCATGTGGACAAAGGAATACTTGTTGGGTACTCGAGTACAAGGAAATCATGCAAATGTTTCAATATAAGGCTCAACAAAGTATTGGAAAGCATCAATGCAACGATTGATGAGACATGTGGATTGGAAATAAAGGAATAAGAAAAGTAGTCAGTGGAACAAGTTTATGAATAAGAAAAAGATGAAGATGTAGGAGAAGGGGAATATGAAGAATATATGATAGAAGTAGAAGACAAAGAACATCAAGTATATGCAAAGACACCTAGCAAATGAATATATAATAATCATCCCTTAGAACATATTATCGGAAATAGAGATGTAGGAGTTGAGACTAGAAGAAGAACTTGATCACCAAAACAACTGCACCTAACAGTCTTATCTTTGATTGAACCAAATAACTTTGAAGAATCCAACAAGGATTAATTATGGATAAAGGCCACAGATGAAGAGTTGTATCAGATAGAAAAGAATGATACTTGGGAATTTGTTCTGAGACCAACGTATAAGAATGTGATCGTCACAAAGTGGGTCTTCATAAATAAATTGAATGAAGATCAACAAGTTACCATGAACAAAGATATATTGGTATGTAAAGGATATCCACATGTTGAAGGTATCAACTTTTAAGAGACATTTTCTCCAGTTGCCAAAATGGAATCAATAATATTGATCCTAGTTTATTCATGCTCCAAGGATATTAAAGTGTATTAGATGGACATGAAATACGCCTTTTTTAATTGGGAACTAGAAGAAGAAGTCTACATTGAGAAACCGAAAGGATTTCATTTGTCATAGAATGAATATTATGTGTGCAGGTTGAAGAAGTCCTTATATGGTATAAAATAGGACCCTAAAGAATGCTATTCTAGACTGGAAAAATATCCATAGCAATGAGGGTTTAGAAAAGGAAATAAAGACAACAACCTCTACATCAAGGTAACTGAAGGTAGTATTTTATTAATTTAATTTTATGTTGACGATATTATTTTTAGAAGTGATGCTGATAGGTTGAGCTAGGAATTTTCAAAGATATGAAGAATTTATTTTAAATGTCATTACTTGGAGAACTATTCATCTTTCTGGGTCTTCATAAATGTCAAAGAAACCAAGGAAATTTTATTTCTCAAACAACATATATTAGATAAATTCTAAAGAGGTTTGGAATGGAATATTTGAAACCAGTCAATACTCCTATGCAAACTAGTTGCAAGTTAAGCAAAGATGATGATTCAAGGTCTATAGATCAGAGGAAGTATAGGTTAATGATTGACAGCTTAATTTATGTGACATCGTCAAGACCATATGTAATGCAGGAGGTTGGAAAGGTGGAATGATTTCAAGAAGCACCAAAGAAATCACGTGTTCTAGAAGTAAAAAGGATATTCAAATATCTCAATGGTACATAAGAGTTTGGATTATGGTATCCAAAAGGAAAGGATTTATCACTTATTGCCTACACAGATGCAGATTGAGAAAGTTGCATTGATGACCGGAGAAGTACAAGTGGAGCAATGTTCTACTTGGGTGAGAGTTTGGTATCTTGGAAAAGAAAGAAACAATCATCAATATCATTTTCTACAGCCAAATCAGAGTATATTACATCAACAACACGTTGTACATAGGTTTTGTGGATGAAACAAAACATGAAAGATATAAAGGTTGAGTATGATGACCCCATTCCAATATATTGTGATAATACAAGTTCCATCAATATCTCAAAGAATCCAGTGATGCACTAGAAGACGAATCATATTCCAATCAAGTATAACTCTCTACAGGAATAGGTTGCACAGAATAACATCAAAATTGAATATGTGGGAATAAAAGAACATGTTGTAGATATATTTAAAATCCCACTTCCAAGGGAATATTTTTAGTATATTCGACATAGACTCATAGTAATTTCTAATTCAAAATGAATGTTTCTGAATTCTAATCTTAAATGTCTTAGATTTACATGAGGAATCACCATAAAGTGGACATTTCAGGTTGGGGGAGCAATTTCGGGAAGAGTTCAATCAGGGGGAGCTTTCCCAAAGACAATTCAGTTAGGGGGAGAGATTCATCATGTTGTTCCAGAGTTTGTGTTTTAAGGCTATAAAACACACCGTCTAGGCAAGTTTCAACCATTATTTTCTAGAAAAATAAGTTTTAAGCAGATTTCAAATTTATTAGGTGTGGCAAGCTTTTGTCTAATATAGATTCGACAATTACAAAGATCCCAGGATATCCGAAAATTAGTTTATAAGGTAAAAATTTAAGTTCTGTTTCAACACATCATATGCATGGATACAGAGTTAGATGCTTGGAAAGAGATCACACAAGCATGTTTATAGGGGGAGCATGAGTGATATGACTTCAACATTAAATCAAAGTGTTTCCATCAATGTCAAAGGGGGATATTTTTTATTAATTGAGTTGGTTGTCATTGATGTCAACCCTTGAATCAATTTTGGTATCAATGTTTTGTATCCCCAACAATATGGTTAAGGGACTTAATTTTGTTTGATGGATATTGGTATGAATATTAGTATATTTGTAGGTAAGACTCTTCTAGATGTATAGTACATGTCATGCCATTTCCGGTGATATGTGGAACATCACATAACTCCTAACGATTATAGATTTATGGACTTGTGAAGTTGTATAACCCTCATGAGTTATTGAGAGGGTCAAAGAAGTCAAATTATTCTAGAAGCTCCTAGAAGAAGTTGAATAGTCTAGTGGGTGAAACTAGGAGTTAATCATGGGTTAAGTTGTTGCAAATAAGAAAATAATTAAAAATAAATTAGTTTCAACTAGAACTGGAGAGTTTACTATATGTGAATAAATTGGTTATAAGTGGACAAGTGGTTATAAGTGGGTTATCCCTAAAAGAATGAAATTTGGTTAAGTTGGTTAGAAGGTAATCCCTTGAGGAAGCTCCATGGAAGCATAAATAAGAGAGAAATGTTCTCCTATTAACACCTATTCAACACATTGAATATCTATTATGGTGTAAGGTTTATTGTAGGTACTCATTGATACATATGAAGTTATGCAAGTCTAGGGTTCACGGTGAAAGTTTAGGAATTGCAGAAAATACTGAAAAAAACCTAGTTTTTTAGGTGTATGCATGTTGTAGTGGAGAAGGAAGCACAAGTACATGGGATGGAAGTATAATAGGGTGCGTACATGTGGGAAAAGACATAAATCTTGAGATGATGAAGATTCTAGGTCTATAGAGTCTGAAAGAAATCTCCCAGGAAGGTCTACAGTTATCACGTACAACAAGTCCATCTACAAGATCAAAAGGTATGTCTTATTTCAATGTGTAGTTGGATTTCATTGTCTACACGAGAAATGGTTGTGGGGCTTTGAGGATTTTCCCTAGAGAGACTATTTGATGCATGGAACTTATTCTATAATTCATATCTACAAAAATGTAGTGATGGTATATTTGATATATAACATTGGTACATCTTGTTAGTGATTGAGGAACATCTTCTATTTCTTTTCATATGCTTAAGGGGTTTTTTTGTACATGGTTGAGATATTGTAGGTGTGAATTGGTTTTGAAGTTGTTGATGTATTGTGAGGTTGTAAATTAGTAAGGTTTTAATGTCTAGTCCATTTGAGGGTTATTATAGTTGTTCATGACTATACAAACATGTATGGCACATGAATGGAGAGATATAGATGAACTTGGTTAAGGGATGTGTATGAGGATGTATGCATAGGTCACAACTACATTTTGGACATAGTTTCATGTTATAGGTTGATGTGACAGAGGCAAAAAAGGGTCAAATGTTTTTCAAGAAGGTGAAAACCCTAGTTTTTATAAGGCATATGCAGGCTCAAGTATAGATAGGTCATGTACATATGCAAGATGCAGTATAGATAGGTCACGTACATACATAAGATACAATAGAGACATGTCATGTACCTATGGTTTTTGTTGGTACAACAAGGTTACAGGTACATGTTGATCAAAGTTATTTGGTATAGGTTGGTTACAGGTTGTTGGCATAGATTGGTATATGTTTACAGTGGTATATCTCACAGTGACAGTGTCACATTGGTTTCATCATTTCACTTATATTTCAGGGCACCGATATAGGGAAAGGATATGTGGTTGTAGCCACCTTCTAGTTTTAGCTGAAGAACATATTGGGTTGTAGCCTCCTTCTAGTTGTAGTGATAGAATTGGGGAGTTAGAGCTTCCCTCAGGTTGTATTGTGAAAATATAGGGGGTTAGAGCTTCCTTCCATTTGTAGTTGGAGAACAAAGGAAGTTGGTCCTTCCAATGAATGTAATTCTTAAATACATATAAGAAAAATCATTATGTGGTTTTCTCCTACATTGGGTTTCCATATAAAAATACTAGTGTACTATGTATGTGTATGATTGTTCATTGTTTATGGTTTATTTACTCTACACTTATTGGATGATAATGTTATATTCTTCATAAAGATAAATAAAACTTGCATACTATGTTTAAAAGGATCAAAAATATATATTACTCATTCACCCCCCTCTTAGTAATCCAACATAATGTTTTTTTTGTATAACACTAGACCATCCTAACTACAACTAAATTTTTATTTTCCCTCAACTGTTTTATTATTCTGACATTTTTCCCTGAATTTTCCTATAATTTTCATCATTTTCTGTTGGTGATTCAATTTTCTATTTGAGATCAAATTGTATGCTACTGCTATAAATTGCATTTAATTTCCTACTAAGTGTATCTTCTATCTTATTTTATTTCCTTTGATATGCTCTATGTCAAAATTGTACTCACTTACAAAATCCAAACATCTATCTTCTCTTGCATTCAATTTTTTCTAGTTGAAAAAGTGTTTAAGGATAATATTATATATTTTCAACAAAAACTTCTATCCTAATAAGTATTGTCACCACATTTTCAAAGCATTCACAATGGTAGTCAATTCTAGATAATGTGGTGCATAATTTTCTTCCTGACTTTTTACCTTTCATGATTCATAAGAAATCACATACTAATCTCATAATAAGCCTTCCTAAGCCTTCCTTTGAGGCATTATAATAGACAAAAAATTCCATATGTGGATCTATTATCGTCAAGATCGATGTTGTTCTTAACAAATGCTTTAGCTTCTCAAAGAATTCTAGACACTTCATAGTCCATTTAAATTTGATTCCATTTTTCTACAAAGAGGTTATTGGATAGGAAATTTTTGAAAAACCCTCTATGAACTTATGATAATACATCGTCATTCCCATGAAAGATAAGACATATGACACATCCTTTGGTATAGGGAAATCTAGGATTGATTTGACCTTTTTCGGGTTGAATGAAATCCACTCTCTTGAATTTATGTGGCCCAAATACTGTACTTTATCCTGGTAAAATTCACATTTAGTGAACTTTGAGTAGAGATGACATTCTCTTAGTGTTTGTAAAACCAGTGTTAGATGTTCCTCATGTTCCTCTTTTGGTTTTGAATAAATCAATATGTCATCAATGAACACAGCAATAAACGTCTCTAAATAGTTTCTCAACACATTGTTCATTAAACACATAAATTTAGCAAGTGTGTTTGTTAATCCAAAAGGTACCACTACAAACTCATATTTCCTATACCTAGTTCATAAAGAACTCTTATGTATGTCTTATTATTTAATCCTAACTTTATGGTATCCAAATCTTAAATTTGTCTTAGAAAAGATCTTATCTCTTCCAAATTTATCAAAAAAGTAATTAACGAGAGGTAAAGGATATTTGTTCTTAATTGTCATTTTGTTAAGTTGTTTATAATCATTGCACAATTTAAAAGTTCCATCTTTATTTTTAACAAACAAGACTAGTCCTCCCCATGAAGACACACTAGGTCTGAGTTATTGTTTATTTGTTAGCTCATGAATCTGCATTTTAAGTTCAGTCAACTCTTGAGTACTCAGTCGGTAAGGGGCCTTAGACACCGGTTCATATCTAGGTAATAAGTCTATAGGGAAATTTATATCTCATCTACAAGGTAATCCTATAATTTCTTCTTCAAATACATCCTGAAATTCTTTTAAAATTGGATCTTTAGTTCATAATATGTTATTCACATTCTCGACATTATCAGATACATGTACAACATAAACTTTACATCCTTTCCTTGCATTTATTTTTAACTGTAAGGAAATTTTTTTCTTATTGAGACTCCTCACAGTATTCATTTAACTGGTATGTTCCTCCCAAGTTGATCCAAAGAGTTAAAGGTCTTGTCGGGAAAAATTGCAACCATGAGAAATATTTTTCTAACTAGTCCATTCTTATGAGAAAATCATAGGATCTTGAGGGTAAGATGTTCAGATCTACCTTATTCTCCATTTCATTCAAAATTAATGTACAAACTTTAACTAATTCAACAAATTTTTGTTTCATTCCAGTAGATAGCTAAACTAACCAATACTTCTTATGTATGATTTTATGAAATTTATAGCATGCAACTATGGTAGGTGAAATATAACTTAAACTTGCACCAGGATCTATTAAAATAGATATGGGTTTATGGTTAATCATAACTTCTACCTTCTACCTCCACCATGGAGGATTGATGATCATCTTGATGATTGGTTCAAGGAATCATTAATCGGATGAACACATCTACCAATGTCATTTACTATTTTTGCTTCCTAGATGTTGTGTACCGCCTGATTTATTTTTTAATTAAGGGACAATCTTGGTATAAGTGAAGTTCCTTGCAACCCCAACAATATAGAGGTGGTCGATATGTCTTGTTTACCAAATTCTTAGTTTTGCTACTATTTTTAACTGATACACCTTGCTTTCGATTGAATTATTTTCTCCTAATTGGTGCACTATGTGATGGTTGTCAAGGATGCTTAAAATATTTCTTCTTAGCATAAAACATGTCCCTATACCTATTCTGCAATGTATCTGTACATTCAAACCATTGTTTAAATTGGGTAAAAAATAAATTTGTGTTCCTTACTACTTCATCCATTGTAGTTGTATTAAGAAACTAGATTTATCTCTATATTCTTGAGGAAGACAAGTCACAAATCACTAAACTTTTTCCATCTCTTCTCTTTGGATAGGTCTAATAATTCCAACCTCTAACATTTCTTCAACCATACGCTCAATCTCTCTCTTCTGAGAATAAGGGTATCTGTAATACCTGATGTTAGGAGGAACACTCCCAGGAATTAGGTAAATACCATGATCATGATTTTGAGTGGGTTGAAGACCTTTGGTAATATCTTCAAATACTTTGGAATTCTTATCAATGATCTCTTGGAGGTCTAGGGGAATAGATGGATTATATGTGTGAACATATAGTGATCATTGTTGTGCAATTACACCCTGATGCCCCTTTTTAAATAATTTTTTCATGCCATTAGAGATTATCACCTAACTGGGTTTCCCTGTGACACCCCTTAACTCAATTTCTTTTCCTTCCAATGAAACTTTCATGAAAAGTTCTTGAAAA
>CBVK0100069378.1:0-14918 GCA_900067695.1 Picea abies
ACGATGGAGAAAATGAAAGAAGTCATGAGCACCTGCCCAGTTCTAGCTCTTCCTGATTTCGGCATACCCTTCACTTTGGAGTGTGATGCCTCGGGGGAAGGTATAGGGGCCGTGTTGATGCAGAACAGACACCCCCTTGCCTATGAAAGTCGGAAACTCAGGGGTCCTGAACTACTTTACAGCATTTACGACAAAGAAATGCTGGCTATCATGCATGCACTAACCAAATTCAGGCAATATTTGGTAGGTGCAAGGTTTGTGGTCAAATCAGACCATAATAGCCTTAAATATCTATTGGAGCAGAAGGATTTGAATGAAAGACAACAAAAATGGGTAAGCAAAATACAAGCCTACGACTTTGACATTGAATTCGTCAAAGGAAAGAACAACGCAGTGGCCGATGCATTATCCAGAAGGCCATCCATTTTTTCCATGTCCGGCATGTCAGTCGACTGGAAGGAACACTTGATAGTGGAATATGCGAAGGATCAGTTCGCTTGTCAATTGTTGGATGGGAAAATACAGGATGACAACTTCAGGGTCATAAATGACCTCATTTATTACAAAGGCCGGATTTTTTTAGTTCCTGGATCAGCTCTCAAAGCTAAGATCCTGCATGCATGTCATAACTCACCAGTAGCGGGGCATCAGGGCATCAGTAAGACATACAGACAGGTGAGAGAAAGGTTTGCATGGAAAGGCCTCAAGGAAGATGTGATGAAGCATGTCAAAGAATGCACTACATGCCAAGAAAACAAGGATGAGCACACGCACCCTGCAGGACTGTTGCAACCCTTACCTATTCCAGAGCACAAGTGGGAAAGTATATCCATGGATTTCATCACCGGGTTTCCCAGAACACAGGGGAAAGATTGCATTTTCATGGTGGTAGATAGGTTGACGAAGTTTGCACACTTTTTTCCCATAGCGACAGACTTCAGTGCAGCACAGGTGGCCGAATTATTTTTCAGAGAGGTGTTCAGACTACACGGCCTACCCAAAACCATCATCAGTGACAGGGATAGCAGATTCATGAGTACGTTTTGGCAGGAGTTGTTTAGATTAGTGGGTACAACATTGACTCCTAGTACTAGCTATCACCCTCAGACAGATGGTCAGACTGATATAGTCAACAAATGGGTGGAAGGTTACCTCAGAAACTACGTAGCAGGACAACAGAAAGCATGGGTCAGATGGTTACATTTGGGAGAATATTGCTACAACACCACCCAACATATGTCCATTGGCATGTCACCCTTCAGAGCTTTATATAGCTATGATCCTTTATCATTTGTGGAGATTGCATTTGGTGATAGCAGGGCTCCGATGGCACAGGATTGGATACAACAGAGCCAAGACATTCTCAGGGAATTGAAGGATCATTTACAGAGGGCGCAAAACCAACAAAAGGTCCAAGCAGACAAGCACAGGGTTGATCGTACCTTTGAGGTTGGTGATTTAGTCTATTTGAGGTTGCAACCATACAGGCAAGCCTCCATTAAAAGAAGCGGAGCGGAGAAACTGCAGCCACGTTTCTTTGGACCTTACAGAGTCAGCAAGAGGATAGGGGCAGTAGCTTATGAGCTGGAGCTTCCACAGGGTAGCAAAATTCACAACGTCTTCCATGTCTCATGCCTTAAGAAAGCCCTCGGTCAACATGTCAGGCCTATTGAGGCATTACCTCCCATGGATGAGGAGGGACAGCTTGTTTTGATTCCAGAGGAGGTGTTAGAAGTTCGAGAGAAGAGGCTCCGAAATCGAAGCATCAAGGAGTATCTGATCAGGTGGAAGGATTTACCCATTGAGGATGCTACTTGGGAGCAGGAGCACGTGGTTAGAGAAGCAGGTTTGGAATTGCTTGAGGACAAGCAATTTCAAGCAGGGGAGACTGTAATGTCCCCCACCTCTTAGAGAGGTAATGAGGAGACTCAGTGACCTGGGCACCCCCACTAGGTCATAGGCACCCCCACTAGGTCATAGTCTCACACTGAAGGGGGGGAAAAGTCAAGAAGTTAAAAGTTATATTTTTAAGTTGACTTAAGAAAGGAAAAGGAAAGGAGTAAAAGATAACTCAACAGAAGAATAGAAGATTAACCTTGGGAGTTAACCTAACTCAACAGAGAATTAGAAGGAAAAGTATAAGTAAGAGGCTAGGGTGCACCTATTACTCATTCTGGTTTTGGATTAGCATTTTCTATTGCTCTTGAGCATTCAGTTTGGGGGGTTTTGCTGTACAAACCCTTGTGAGCAACTCAGTGGTGAAATATCCACTCACCTTGTTCCGCAGCTTGGTCTCAGGGATGAAAGACTCCTCCACACCATTCTAGTATTAGCCCATCTCCATCTAGTGCTTCAGGAGGTGCAGGACCATCAGTTTGAGGGATTTTCTGGAGGGTTATCATCATTCTACATCTGTCTGCAGATTGGGACGTCTTGGAGCCATAGGGGACGTCCGGTGATTCAGTAAAACTCAGATCTAGGGAGATTTGCTTGAGATCTGAGCCTGAAACTTCTCCCATAGGGTTCTCATAGCCAGATCTATATTCTTGGAGAGTTTCATAGCATTTGGAGGCCTCCTTCATCAGGGCCGAACCTGCTAGGGTTTCAGTCATCTAGTGGGGTGCACCATTCAGTGGAGATTTCAGATCTACAGCGATTGAGAGGGATCTTGGAGATTCGGGCACCTGGGTTGTTCTTACCATCACCCGATCTATATTCTTGGAGAGTTTCAAGTCATTTGGAGATCTCCTTCAGCAGGGTCAAACCATCTAGGGTTTCAGTCATCCAGTGGGGCACACCATTCAGTGGAGAATTCAGATCTACGGAGTTTGAGAGTGGATTTGGGAATTTGGACATCTGGGTTTTCCTTGCAGTTGCCCGATCTATCAATTGGCATATTTATTAGAGTGATTGGACACTTTTGGCAGCAGGGCCGAGTTATTGAGGGTTTCAGCCTTCCATTGGAGCGTGACATTCTTCAGCTGGAGAGTTTGGCATTCAGATCTGCTTGTATTGATCTTCATTTCTTATTCAGCCTTTGGAGGCATTATTTTGTATTAGCGGGAGGATTTTGTAGCAGCTCATATCTATTGCTTGTACGACCATCTGAGGTTTATGCCAGATCGGCCATCTATTGTATTGATCTTACATTGCTCATAATAAAAGGTCAGATCTTTGCTTGTGCTTCTACATCTTGAATATATTGTGATCTCTATGTGTTGATGAATCTTGTATGCACTTAATAACTCAATAAATCAGTAGTAGTTAGTGATTCCAAGAAAGAATTTGGCTTGGGATCATTACAGAAGCTCACCTAGATATCTATGAATTCCATTGGAACTTCAACAGAGGGAGATTTTGAGATTGTTAAATTTACTAAGAACAACACCCCATTTTCTATGTTACTAGGAAAACCTTGGATTGAAAGAGATTAGGCCAGAAGGAAGGAATAAGAAGTCTTAGAATAGAAGAAGCAAGAATTAAAATATTTCATGACTAGGAGGATCACACACTTGATTGAAGAATAGGAGAACTGAGCAAAGATATTTAACACCAGAGACTTGGATGTCGAAGTTGCAAGAACACAAGAAGACTCACAGAAGATTGAAGTACCTACCCCAGATGGAGAAGCAGTATTACCCTTGAATATTCAGAAAGAATCTCAAAAGAGAGAAGTTACTATGCCAAAAGGAGATAAGAATCAAAATGGAAAAAGAAATACTCAGATGAAGCTCACTGGAAAGAAGGCTAGAAAGCTAAGTAAGAAGAGAGCTAAGATCGAAAAGTTATAAAAGGTTCCAGAGGGAACTTCTCAAAAGGAAAATTTTCAAAATTGGAACTTCACTAGGATATCAAAATAGTGTCACATAACACTTTGCCATGGTGAAGCAATATAGCCATTGATAATAGTATAAACATTAGACCGATGCCTCGAACGGGTAGAAAGGAATTTATGGTCAGAAAGTTCACCACCAGACCGTTGGGACCGCACCATAATGGACATAACTGAGTTAATGAAGGATTCTCACCCGTTGCAAGAGATCCATTTCCAAGTTATCTATTTATTACGTCGAGCCACGCACCGAGAATGATTTTTCCAACCGTGATTATCTAAGATCGCAGAATTGTTGATTTCACATAGTGATCATCACACTATTGCAATCCATCTCATTGCATTGAGTAGTTACTCTTCTAACCCGAGATATTCAACCATGAGCATGTATGTTCGAAGAACTTAGCAAATTCGAAGAGTCTGTGAAGGAAGTACTCGTCGAACTCATGATTGAAAGAGTCATGTCTATGGGTGTACAAGCATCATCGACGAGAGGAGTGTCCAAGCCTCTTCGTTGACTGCTTGTGGAGCTGGACCATCCCAACCATTAGTGGAAAAGAGAACCAAACAAAGAGATGACATAGCAAATGCGAAGCTGATCCCGACCATATTTCTCGACTACATCCTTCCTCTGGCCGGTGTGGTGATTCATGATAACATGCTAAGAGATTTCGAGTACACCATGGTTACTGCGTACCTCCCGAAGGAGATACGCCCAGTTCAAGCACATCAGGACAAGATTTCCACGTTTAAGTTCATTGACTTCAACCTCAGAGATCGCAAGAACCATAGCATGCTCACCCCATACAAATACCTGACTAGGATGAAGGGGAAAAAATCAAAGATAATTCCTTAGTCATGGACGATGAACCTCGCGCAGTCCACCCTATTAAATGTAATGAAAATCCCACACTTTGGAAGGCACTAGGAACTCAACACCTATGTCAAGATGATACTTTCATGTTACCATGGTGGATACTTATGGCTAGATCATCATATCACATTTGATCCGATGTTGATCCATAGGATCATCGGATTAAGCATGCAAGGACTTGACCCGCAGAAGTTCTATCTAGGAAAAGCCATAGATTGCGCACTAGCACAGAAGATCAAGGATACATACGATGATGTTGAGAAGGGGACGTGAGGCTACAAGGTAGCTTCCTTCGAGAATGGCGTAGTGTGCCTAGCATGCAAACTAATTGCAGGAAAAATTGTAAGGAAGAACAGACCTATGCAGGTCACAGGATTTGTCATTGACCTCACAGGAAAATGCGTGGAAGGTCTACAGATGAACTGGGTGAAGTACCTAGTTAATCAGTTGGAACTAGACTGCTGCGAAGCACAAGATCAGGGATACGAGTTCCACTTTAGCTGGCTCCTGATCCTCATCACGTTTGTTTCTTGGGAGATTTTGGAAGGTGTGAACTTATCGGATATTGAACCGTTCGAGCTGCTTGCTGTGAAGTTCACCATGCTCTGGTACTCGAGTGATATGAAAAAACAATGGAAGTTGAACACTTTTTTCCACACATATTATCTCCAGCTGAAGAGAGCCATTGAAGCTGAACCTCACATGAATTTGAACATCCTATAGAGGTACCAAACCCTGATGAAGTTCCACACAGATCGACATTTCATCTACATTACAGTGCGAGTCGATGAACATAAGGAGCATCTTCATTCATACTATAAACTCATGGAAGAGGACCTTGTGGAGATCACTAAAGACTGTTTAGTGGACCTCCTTATCCTCGCTGGCCCTACAGAGATGTCTGACCTTGAACTGGACAGCTTGGAGGCCACTCACAAAGAATAGAATACACTCGAAACTAGCAAAAGGAAGAAGACTGAAGAGGTCTAAGACTTAAGAAGCACCTCAGGAAAGACTGCTTCAGTATCACATGATCGAGGGGGTGATGATGAAGTAGAAGAGATAAATGGAAAAGAAATTGAATAGAAGCAAGGCGAAGTAACACTACCTAGAGACGAGGTTGACCCCCTGAAGAAGAGGAAGGTGTCTCCATCGAAACCTTCATCCTGGAAGAAATCAAGAGCCACCGTGACCAATATGTAGATTATACTCACTACTGATGATTTTGACTTCATCATAGTAGCTCTAAACGACGCCTCACAGGAAATTGTGGAGAAACAAGAAGCCAAGAAGGAGGAAATGTACGATAGAATTGAGGTTGAACTCTTAAGGGTACAACAAGCCCTTCAGTCCAGTCACACAATATCCACTATGCCCCTGCCATTGGGAGAACCATAGTTGGGAGATGAGTCAGCCCAACTCCACCGACTAGTTGATGCGTTCAAAGATTGACTTCATCTCACACAAGAAGAAATAGAACAAGCCACCCAGGCCTTGAAGCAAGTGAAAGGAGTACTCGTAGAACAACGTCGAGTTGTTGAGCAGGATAAGGTTTCTCTCCAGGAAAAGTTTGACCAAGAGAAAGCACAGATGCAACAAGAAAAATAACAGTTGCTTGCCAAGCAACTCGAAGTGAAAGAAGAATTCAACAAAGCACTTTGTTCTGTGACAGGATTATAACCATAGGCAGAAGACCAAGTCACACATCAAGTAGAGAAGCTCGTGGAAGCTATCTAATAGCTAAAACAGAGAATAGAAGACTTAGAGCTCCGTATAGTTCTCGACACTCTACAGGATGTGAGAGATCAAAGAGAAGCAACTACCCAGAGCGCAGTTGAGATAATAAAGGCACTTTCCATGGAATGCAAGCAACTTAGTGATTGTAGTGCCTAGACTTATGAAAAAATCACTGAGAATCCAGAACTAAAGGCACCAGAGTCACAACTCCAGGAGGCAAAGAAACAAGCAGAGATAATACATGTGCAGTTGAAGCCCCTGTCAGTTGTGGAAAGAATGAAGCGATACCATGAGTAGCATACTGCCCAACAGAAGGTCCACACTATCTAGAGAAGATTCATGGAAGTGACTCAGAAGCTCCAACCTATACAGGATGAGGCTTGCCAATTATTGGCAAAGATCGAAGGATGAGGAGCATAACTAGAGCAAGTCATCACTACAGCTGAACAATGCCTAGAGGGACCTATCAATGAAGTTGTTATCAAAGAGTTCGCTGAACAGGAGGCTGTGGCATAGTAATAAGTCAAATAATCTTGAGACAAGTTCAAGGATTTTGAAGCAGAACTAATTAGACCAGACCTGAGTGACTCGGGATGAGTCACAAGTGAGTGTTGGGGGCCTGTTGGCCCTTGACCAAGTTTTGAAGATTCTTGTTCATGTTTGACCTATTTTTTGGACTTCGACAGGATGTAGAAGGTGGAGTGCAAGACGAAGTAGAGATCGTAGGATCTCGACCCTTTTTTAGGGATTTTTGGGTTTTGGGATTATGTAACGAGTATGGGAATGTAGGTCCATGGGTTTACCCATGTTTAGGCCCGATTTTGTAATGTATAAATAAGTAGCTAGGTGATGTAAGAAGAGCCAGTGTGCTAAGTGCTAGTGTTTGATCTATGTGATCAAGAGTTGTGAGTGCTTTGTGCATACTGTGTGAGGCTTACAAGGCTAGTGCAAGTAACTGTAAGAGATTGTGTAAAGGTTTGGTGCTGTACCCTAGCTTGAAGAAGGAGGATCTGGCAAAGTGCGTGCAGATCTCCTGTCTTCTGTGGAGTAGGATTTTGATGCTATGTGCCTATGAGAAGCTTGACCAAAGATAATAAAGAAGAGAAGAGTTGGTGGACGTAGCCCCATGGTGGGGGTGAACCACATACATGTTGTGTTTCTATGCTTTGTGCGATCTATTGATATGTTTATATGTTTACTTGCTTAGTATTTTAATATAGATGAATGACATATAGATCTGTTGATGCTTAGTGCTTAATGATATGGATGGATGTTAGATATGACCTACATAAATATGATTAGTGCTTAGATATATTAGATCTAGATGAATACTATGATGCTCTGTAGTTTAGGGTTTATCTACACCAAGAGTAGGATTTAACTGCACTGTAAATAAGAACTAGATATTGATGAATGATAACTGATAAGTTCTCTATTAAGTGTTAGAATCACAGATCTGTGTCCCATCTAAGGTTGCATACATTGGAGTCCTGCAACCACCGCTGCCTCTACATCGGGTGAGACTTCATTTGCTTTGCAGGTGTTTCCGAAAGGGCCGATAGTTAGGGTTTTGTTGGTGCGCTGTTGTAGAGTTGAACCCTAGGTCTGCCCCTATGCCAACACTTCATAAGGAGGTTCATTCTGAACTTTGTTGAAATCATGAGCCAACTCAATCTCTTGTTAAAGAAGGATGTTCCTTTTGAATAGGACAATTAAAGGAAGCTAGATTTCAAACATATCAAAGAAGAAATAACTATTGCACTGGTCTTGGCCAGTCCAAATTTCGCTAAAGAATTCATAATATTCTCTTTCCCTTCAAAGGATACCATCACAAGAGTTATTTTGAAAAAGAATGATCATGGAGATGAACAACCGATCTATTTCATGAGAAAAATCCTTAGGGAGTCAGAGCTAAATTACACCATTACGGAAAAACGATCTTGTGCTCTTGTCAAGTCCCTCAATAATTTTAGAACTTATGTGGGATACAACAAGATTAAATATTTCGTCCCTTACCCCATCGTAAAGGATATTTTATCACAATAGAATTTTCTTGGATCAAGGGGAAAATGGGTTTCATAGATACAAGAATATGACTTGTATATCAAACCATTCAAGATAATAAAATGCCAAGGGTTTTATAAAAGGTTGATAGAAAAAAATCAAGAATCCATTGAGATAGGAGAAAGGGAACACATTGACATTATGGTAAGAGAAATTGAGAATGACGAGTGGTATTCAGATATCATTTATTACTTGAAGAATATTATTTTGCCTGATCATTTGGTCGATCATAAGAGGAGATCCCTAAGGCTCAAGGACATGAAGTATTGCTTGACACAATATGGTCTCGGATGGAGGAACCCCGATAGGGTAATCCTCATGTGTGTGAATAAGGAAGAAGAAAACAAGTTAGTCACTGATTTCGACTCAGGGTATTGGGGAGGCCACTTTGTGGCTCACACTAATTCTCATAAGATCCCAAGGAAATTATATTATTGGCCCACTATTTTCTCCAACACACATCGATATGTCAGATCCTGTCATCCTTGTCAGTTCTTTACCAGGAAACAATGCCTCCCTTCCCTCCCTCTTAAACCAGTCATCGTAGAAGAACCTTTTCAAAAATGGGGACCAGATTTTATTGATGAGTTCAATGAAAACTCTAGTAATGGTTACCAGTGGGTTTCAACTGCCACAGATTACTTCACCAGATGGGTGGAAGCCCTCCAAACGAATAAAGCAAAAGAAGAGGTCATGATAAAATTCCTTAAGGAAACATTTATCACTATATTTGGTGTTCCTAGAAAGATAACCATGGATAACACCGAGGAGTTTATCTCGAGGGTTCTTAATGAGTTCTGTTTAAAATATGGAATTATCTTGTTACACTCGAATTATTATCCTCAAGGAAATAGACTACCAGAGTCTAGCAATAAGAATATTATGAACATTGTAAAGATGATTTTTGGAGAGAACAAGAAAAGTTGGGATAACAAGATCAAGTATTCCTTATAGGAAGACCATACAACTAGTAAGACCTCTACTGGGAAAACCCATTTTGAATTGGTTTATGGGATAAAATAACACCTACCTATAAACCTCCAGATTTGAGCCTTGCAACTAGATAAACACTTTGCCATGGATAAAGAAGCATTACAAGGGAGAATTGATCAACTCATAGAGTTGGATGAAACTTTAAGAATGGCCTTTGATCAAATGACAAAGAACCAAGAGAAAATAAAAGGGACGTTTGACCGTAAAGCAAGGAAAATAGATTTTAGGAAAGCAGATCAAGTCCTAATGTGGGATAAAAGAAGAGAAAAAACTAGAACGCATCAAAAGTTTGATAGTCTGTGGTTGGGACCCTACAATATAGAAGAAATATTTAGGTAATATTCCTTTTATTTGTCCACAATAGAAGGGAGGAGGATTCCATTACGAGTAAATGGATCCCTCCGCAAACACTATTTCCAAGGTGGTACTTGAAATTTTTTATTTCCCAGGCCCCATGTAAGTAGGTAGTTCATCTTGCTTTATTTCATTTGCATCTTGATTGCTCATAGTAGTTTAGTTTCATTTAATGTTTCATTTTTCTCTACTTGCATATTTCTTTCATCATATTACATATTTAGTTTAGAAATTTTCAGAAAAAGGTGCAGAATTTTCTTTTCGAGATTAGTTGTCAATTTTGAAATTTTGATTTTGATTATATGGACAAAGGGTGAGTAGAGCCACCCTAGATTTTATGGTTTTATGTTTCAGTGTAGGAACATGTCTGAACAAGAGATGTTTTGGTTCTCATGCACTCTATTACGAGTACATGTACCCAAGTAGGAGCCAGATGTTATCCCCATTTCCCATGGATAACTAAGGAGATTATGTCTTGAGGCCCTCAGGTTGCATACATGGAGTACCGAGAGATAGATGGATGACAACACCCACTTGCACAGACATAGGCTCGCCTCACCACCACATATCTTAGATTCATAATGATTGTATCGACCACTTCATCTTTCTTCCAGAAGACATTGGGTCTTTCTCTATGAGGTACATGCCAGGTGTTATGGTAAGTGTCATTTCAATATTTGAGGCATTTGAGTCTGTTGCATTTAAAGATGCTTTTGATTATGTAACGTTTGCTTGGAAGTTATGCTCTTTTCCCTATTTCACCTTGGTGGTTGACATTGCACCCTAGTAAGTGGTCAAGCTTAGGGATGGTTTTTGTACTATGAGGTCCCCTTGAAAAGTCATTATAGCATTCCAAATCATACTTATCACTTTCCACACTTCATCTCACTCCTCCTTATCTTTTGGGATTTTCGGGTGTACTGACCCAAGAAGGGATTGCCCCTCATTTCATGGGAAGAAGGGGTTGAAGGCTCATAGGGAATGTAGATGGAAAAATACAAAATACAAATAATAACCTTCCATATGATTTCCCAAAATAGGTCTTAATAACAATGAAATGTTTCTCCTAAAAATTTGAAGACCTGCAAAAGAAAACACACATATATAAATGTCCCACTTGTTGAGGGATCTACACAAGTGCATTGCAAGATAGAATTTACCCCCATGGAACTCTTTGTAATTCTCCCTTCAAGTGGCACTGTGGTAATTCCCCCCAAGATATATGTTACCCCATAGGGAGTGTCTAGTTGTTCTGGACTTTAATTAATTAATGACATTAAATGGGCTTGGAAAAAGGATGCATTGGAAACAAAGTTGCAACACACCCTCTACAAAGGAACTCGTACATGAGACACTACGATCCCTTATATGTCATGATAACCATGCCCAAAATTATTTACCCCATCCAATTTATCTTCTCCACATGGATTAGAGGGGGGTCCACCTAGGAAACACTCCTTGAAATAGGAATGATTCACCCAATAGGTCACTTTGTCAACCCTCCCATACCTAAGCTTGACAAGCTGCATAGGGTCTTTGAACACTTGTTTAATTTGATGAGGTGGTTTTTTATGCACATGCTTAGGTGAATATTTTATTGATTTTATTTACTTATCATGATACGTTTGACTTGAGATCCTTGGAGGGCGTATTAATTGTCTTTGTAGGACCTTGCCTGGTGGACAGTTTTGGAAGAACAAGCCTAGCTTGGGCTTCTTTGGGGCATGAATCCCATAGGGTGGATACCATGTCCCACACACCAAATGATTATGAAATCCTTTGGAGGCTTGAAAGACACCATGGAATATCTCACCTAGCCCCTACAATCCCAACGTTTTTCCTTTGGAGGTCAAAACACCACTTTAGAGAGGCTTGATGTCACCCTAGGGCTAGGGTTTTGGTGGTGGTGGTGTTGACTGGATTGGCACTTGGAATTTGGATGGAGAGAATCTTTGGCTTGATGGAGGAAACCCGAGTTCATGAGAGGGAGGCCTTTGGAGGCTTAAAGTTTCACCTCCAAGCTCAAACGACTTGATAGAAGTGCCAAAACATCACCCTAGAGAGGGTTGACATCATCTTTAGGGTCTCTTACGTGCAATTTTTAAGTTAAATTTGAATTTAATATTGTAAAGGATAAAAATAAAGAGATATGTCTCCCTTATTTTTTGGTTTACCCTAACTTAAGAGGAAACACACTTTTTAGGAGTTTTGTATAAAAAAGGATCATTTCTATTTCATTTTTATCATAGATTTCCCATCTTGGAGAAGATACTTGGCTGAAATTTGCACCCTCTTTGGGAAACTTGGAAATATCTCTCTTGTGAAAATGTATTTTGTTGATATCTCTTGTTATATTGTGGAGCTAAGTTGGTGCACACTTCTTGGAGGCTTACTCTCTTTCTTTGTGGTGGAATTTACTTAGCGAACTAGGGTTTTATATTGCATCTCTCTTGGAATTTGTAAGAAAAATATTCAATTTGTTAGTTCTTCTTTCTTGTTTCATAGTGTTATTGTTTGAAACCCTAGGAGAACCATAAGTGCATACACCCTCCATCAAGCTTCATCTCATTTCTAGTTGACAAGTCATTTTAAACAAGGCTGCCAGGAGGAGTACAAGGGTGTACACCCCCCTAGATTTACCTAAGTTTGATTTGCATGCCCTAGGGAGTAAAAGGGATCACACCCCTAGGGATATTGTGTATCCAACTCTTACATCCAAGTCGCCATTTAACTAAATTTTAAAGGCACTAATCTGAAATTTTCATTGGAGAAATAACATTGCTTGCATTAGGTAATGTGATTTTATGAGATTTTCAAATTGTTTGAAGTGGAATCAATTATATTCTCTAATAGATTGATTGAGCCACTAGGGAATCCTATTTAGCCAAGGACATATTATTTATTTTATAGCATTAAAGCTACAACCATTAGGGTTGCAACAAGTTACTCAAACATTTATTTTTTCTCTCTTTTCAACCATCAAAATTTGCTAGAAAGCTTCCATAATAAACTACTTGTCATTTAGCATCTTTTGGGTGGTTTACTTGTAATTTATGGTGGTTGGAATTTTCTGTTGTAGCAATATTTTTCTACAGACATAAGGCTGTTATAACATATTTGCAATAACATCTTTGAACAACCCTATATTTTTGCTAAAATCTTTCTCTATCTCACTTGAGTTATACTAGTCATTGCTAGCTTATCTCATGCATCTTTAACTATACTATTAGTGACTTATTTAGAACATTTGATTATCATTTACTTTCTGAATTATATCATTGTTTATTTCTGCTATATAGGACAACAAGATTCACTTGATTTTCCATTGGATATCTTGGCTTGTATACTTGTCTTTTCTTGTGTCTCAGGAAGGTAGAACAATCTTCTGCAGGTACACTACTTCTTGGAAAATTTATCTCATCAAAGAGACGTTATACCAAGTCTTCCATCTCACTTTCAATACTTCATCACCTCACTTTCCATATCAATCCCCCTAGGGTCATCCGAGACTCCCCCCTTGTGTAGGATTTCTCCTTCACTAAAGCAAAGGGAGGATTTATCTAAGTTAATAGTGGGTAGACTCTCCCATAGTTATTACCATCTCATGGATTAGGTTGGGATTTTCCCAACCTATAGTTTTCACAATAACAGATTCCGTAGACCTCTCCTCTGTCGAATCTTTGTTACAACCATGTATTATATTTGGCTGGAATTGGTTTTTGTTCCAGTGGAATATATTTATGAGCTCCCCATGATCATAGGTTATGGTTACATTGCAACATATATACCATGACTCGAGGACTTACCCATTGATCCTTTTCCTACCAATTCAAACTTAAAAAAAACTTAAATTAATTATTTGTCGTATGATTATTAAGTCACAACCTTTGGCATGATGGTAAGTCGTTACACTTGTAGTAATTAGGTTGAGGGTTCAACTCTGGTTGACCCATAAAATTTTAATAAACCTTAACTGAAAAAGGCCAATGGGAGGCTACCATGTGGCAACCTCTCATTGGTCCACCTATGCTTGTATGCTATGTGTCGAATCCTGGTTTCTCTACTTGTGTTGTATGGTCTCCTTGTCATCTTATCCAGTCAGTTGTACGATGTGTGATGTGGCACTCTATGGTTTTTCCATGTCAACATCGTACGGTCTTGTATGGACATGCCATGTGTCACCCTTCCAGTGTGTTGTGCCCCCCACAACATCCTCCCAATTTTCTTGTCTTATCCTCTATCCAAGATAATAAATTGTCCCCCCCTCCTTTAATTCTTCCAATCGGAACCCTCACACTCTCTCTCTCGTGCAAATAACTGTGACCAATTTCTCCTCACTCTACCTCACTTTACCACTTCTGGCTACTCCATGGATCACTTATACCCAATGATATGCACTTCAGTGAGCCCCATCTTCTTGCGCTAATACATAACATTTTGACGTGAGCATCCTTCTTCTAACTTTGCATTGACATGCCATTGGTTTTCTCATTAGTTCATCATATGCCTCCCTTTGAACTTGGATAATGTGCTATCTTGATTCTGCCAAACATCACTGGATCACATCTGTATATTTTAACCTTATACAATATTTACTGCAAAGAAATTTTCAGTAAAAGAAAAGAAAAGATACAATGACAAATACAAACTTTACACATATATTTTTCCCCTAGAAACCCAAACCTGGAAAACCAACATATTCTATATTCACTCATTGTGATACATTGTTTACAATACAATATACATATAGGATCTAGGCTGCAGGGGAAATCCCCCCCCCCTCGAACCCGCTCTCGAATCATGCTCACAAGGGGAGCGTTCAGGGAGTGCACTCCCTGAATGCTCCCCTTCAGGAGCGTTTTTAGGGAGCACGCTCCCTCATCAAAAAATCCGCTCCCTGGCTTTTTAGGGAGTGCTCATGGAGTGTCCAGGGAGCGTTCACTCCCTGGACACTCTCTGAGTGCTCCCAAGGGAAAAAAAATGCTCCTCGTAATGCTCCCTGAGGCCGCGCACATGAGGAGGAGGAAATTGGTCATTTTTTGTTATTTTTTTGGTTTTTTTGGG
>CBVK0100069379.1:0-14918 GCA_900067695.1 Picea abies
TTCCGATCTCACTGGTGATATACCTATGAATTATGATCAGAGCGGTATGCCACTCCTTTCTGATCCAGCTGTGAGGGACTCCTTTCTTCCAATCTGGGTTCTGCCTATATGGTAACAATAATTGGTTCACAAACTCCATGACCACGTGCTCCTTTTTCCACCATCGTTCTCCCCCAATCACCAATTTGCAAGCTTTGGCAATGGATTGTTCAGTCACCAACATCAACAATTTACCGATCACCACTTCGAAGCCATCAAAGTTCTGTGCAAACCTCATGGACACTTGTTCGTCATGCCCCTGGAAAGTGGTTAAGAACTCGAACCAACCATAATCCTTGAACCTTTGTGCCATTTGTGGATACGCTTCAAGTAGCTCAGTACCCTTAGGTTCAATCCTGACAATTTTCCCACCTTTCTTCGGCGCCATGTTGATGATACATTGTTGTAACTCAGCGCTGTTGGAAATCAAGAATTTAAAATCTGCAATTGTTACTACATAATGATTTCTTTAAATGGATATCTACACACATAATACAACAAATTAGAATAACAGATGACAATGTCATATAATGATATTGGAAATGGAACTAATTTGATACAGGTCCTTGCAGGTACAGAGAGATCTCATTCATGCAATGGTTCAAATGACATCATCGTTTTCAAGCGAGATCATGGAGTGCATGCAGGTCTTTTGTCCACGATTCATGTGATCATGAAAAGATTTGGATGGTTGGCGCACGTCACAACATGATTAATTTATCACTGCAGGAATAGTGCTATTCCTGTAGCGCTGTTAATGACTTGGTAGTAATTCTAATTTTCAAAATTCAAATAAGCAAATGACGTGACAAATCTCATTAATCCATGTCTTAAACCTTCAAGATTAAAACAAATTATTCAAAAATGCTAAAAATTCAAAGCATAACAAAATCAAACCAAAGATTAAAGTCTAATGAAATCAAGAAATGAGGTATAAGCAAGGAGGGCTTAGGATTAGGGATTCTCACTAAATCAAGAACATAATTAGAGACTAATAGTAGGAACCATGGGCTATGGACTTGAATTTTGTCCATTTTGAAAAGAAGTCTTTTCTGAAACTTTTTCTTCAACTTCCACTAACATGGCCCATCTAGGCTTAGTGTTGAAACCATGACTTTAATACCAATTTGTAACATCCCCAACCACCAATAGGCCAGGAAACGCCACTACTCAGATGCTTCCCTTTGCTCTGATACCAATTTGATACCATACCCATCCATAACCTGCTGGGCAATGTGCCTCCTACAACTCTGCTGCTCTGATCTGTGATAGCTCCAACCCTAAAATACTAGGCTATGCCACACATAGATACTTGTGGAAAAACATACACATCCATATAAACATATAATGACTATTCTACATATATATAACATATTAATGCAGAAATAATAGTAAGCCTACACATGCAACATATGCAACATACACAGGAAATACTCATCAATTACAACATATGTACCATTACACATCATGTAAATGAACATAAAAGTGGTACTTATCTTTTAATATGAGACCACCAACTACATGCAAACCTTCCACAAACCTCCCAGCCATAGACCATGTTGATCATCATGCTTAGCAGTGGGTCACCCCCAAGCTGGGACTAAACTCCACCAAGCAAGGGATTCCTAGGCTAGGCAAGGTCAATAGGATGTTGCAAAAAACAACATGAAGGATCTTTTATCCCAGGAGACACTTACGCTCACAACCCACAGATCCTCATTCCCAACATGCCTACTCCACCCTAGGAGGGTACACCTTCACTAATACAAGTCTATCAACTACTACACCTCCCTTACCTTAGACTTCAACAACAGAATGGACCGGAAGTCTCGGAGTATTGTAGCTACTACAAGACTCCTTTCTAGGAGAACTCGCTTCCCAACATACTCTCTCACCTGGGAGAGTTGTTCACATGCCTGAAAACCTGTTTCTTCAAACCATATCTTATGTCAAACGAATATAGGTGATGTCAACAATAGAAAGTCACACAGTTTAAGAGGAAGGATTCTCTCCCATGATCCTCTTACTCTCACTTCCCACATAATCTCATTCCCCACATGCATGTCCCACCATAGGAGTATACACATTCATTGTCACATAATCCATCGACTGCTCCACCTCCCTTCCGGGGCTTTAGCAACAGGCCAGACCAAAATTCTTAGAGATCTGTAGCAACTATGAGACTTCCTCTAAGAGAAATCACTTCCTCAGCACACTCTCTCACCTAGAGAGAGTTGCTCACAGGCCTAACAACCTGCCTCTTCAACCACGGGCCTGACAATCTGCTTCTTCAACCAGCTTCAACTCAATTCCTTCATAGCGAGGACAACAACAACAAAAACAACATTCAGCTAACACATGGGTGATGGAAGCAACAGAAAATGGGTATGGACACTGGAAACAGAAACAACCAAATGCTAAGATACAACACGGCTCAGGAGAATACAAAATGCGTCTGTATTTACAGGAGACATACGGGATAACTCATGTACCACAACAGGATTCCAAAGGTGCGTACTAGATACAAAGACTGACGATGGAGGTGAACTGGTTCAATACATGAATCCCTGGTGAATTTTTGGGAAGGGTGACATAATTCCAAAGATTCGTAAGGGTTGTGAGGAGACTCTATAATGGTCCCCGACGCAAGGATGGGAAGAAACACCAGAATGGGAAGTGAATCCCCTAACAGGTTGTCTTTCCCATCTATAACTGTATGTGCCCAGGTCGAAACCTATCTTCCTATAGCTACATGCATTCCACTTCACACTCATTCCCTTTCCCAGGAACTTAGGACAACACCATTCATGTCCACCTTAGCCTTTAGGAAATAATAATAATAAAATATTATTCCCTTAGAGATAATCCCTCTAGCTTAGTCTCTAGGCCTAAACACTTAGCCCCCTCCCTCACCCTACCTAGTGGAGCTTAGTCCCCCATAACTCTTTCTTCATGGTCGGTCTACACACAACGATGTGTAATTTTTATTAATGATTTGCATAATTGCATATACAAAACAGGCTCTTGGTTTTAGCATCCTAGTCTTTCTATCCTAATCATCACATAATCCTGCTATCTTATTATAACTCGGCTCACCAGCCTAACCAAACATGTTTACAATTCATAATTACAACTGGGGTTTTACCTGGGGATATTATACCTCTCTTTGGATGCGACAACATAAAGCAAGTAGTCTCTACCATAGTCTGGAGACTTCAACAGAGGTGTCGATACCAAGTCTGTATTCAAAGCATTGAAGGATTCATGGGCTCACTCATCCTAGATAAAAGGAGTGTCCTTCTTTAAGAGATGCATGGAAACATTAGTAATATTGGCATAGTTCACTATAAACCGTCGTAAAATGTTAGATTTGCCCTGTAAACCTTAAAGTTGATGAATAGTGCACGAGGGAGGCAATCAAAGTATTTCCTCAACCTTTAATGGATCTATCATGATCCCATTCTCAGAGACTAAAAATCCTAGAAGTCAACCTGACCTAATGCAAAAGATGAATTTATGAGGGTTCAAATGGATGCAATAATGGTGACATATTTAAAAAACTAGTCGAAGGTGTTTAGGGTGATCCACTCTCTTACGAGAGTGAGCAATGAGATTGCTGAGATAGGCTTCAACTATGTGCTTGAGATCATGAAATGTGAAGGTAATAACTCATTGGAAGGTTGCTCAGATGTTCCTAAGGCTGAAACGCATCTTCTAGTATGCAAAAGTACTCCAAGGACAAATAAATGTTGTCTTATGTTGGTCCTTAGGTTTAATATGAATTTGGTTATACGCTGAAAAATTCATCCATAAAAGAAAAAAATTCACTTCTCGCACACTTGTCGAGAATTTGATCGATGAAGGGTGTCAGGAAGTTATCTTTTGGACAAGCTTTATTCAGGTCACGAAAATCCATGCATACATGGATGTTTCCTTGCTTTTTATTCACCGAAACGGGATTGGATACCCATTCAGTCAAGGGAATCGGGTGGATAAAGCCAACATTAAATAATTTTTCTACCTCTGCGTTAATAGCAGGGGCCTTCCTAGGATTGAAAACTTTAGGTCATTGTCGAAAAAGATTAGCATCCAGGTAGGTTTTAATCTCATGTTTGAAAATCTGAGGGTTTATTCCTAGAATCTCTTCATATGACCAAGAGAACAAATTGCAAAATTCTTTGAAGAGCTCAGTGTAGATCATAATTTATTCTGGCAAACAATTTGCACTGATGTATACATTTTCAACCTTGCCAAGAATATGAGAGATATTGATTGTGATGGTAGGAGGGTTACTCATCATGTTTCCTTCGGCCTAAATGTCTTGCGTATCAAATGGAAATACGATGTGACCGACTATCTCGCTCAAGGTAGATCTAAAATCATCTTGTTCGATTCTGGCACGCTCTGGGAGAAAATAAAAGTGATGATGCATATCATCCCATGGCCTGTCAGAACCATTCATGGCCTCTATGATATATTCATCTGAATGTAAAGTCTCATTGAGGCAGTCATGTGAAGAAGACGATAAAGTGGCCCACACAGGCTCTAGAACATGATCCTCCCCGTTCGTTTGCAAGGTAATAGGAATTGGATCGACATAAGAGTCAAGAACAACCTGATATGCTATCTCTGTTGCCAATAGTGGCATGGCCATTTCAGTATGTGATTGAACTTCACAAGATGCAGTCAAGGAAGGTAGGGTCCAAGGATCATTAAAATACGAAGTGTAGAAAGGAACAAACTTCTTTGACAAAGCAGATCTACTGGACATGGCATATATATGATTAATCAGTGCTATGAAGTCGAAGGTACCCATAAGGGATGAATACATTCTGACACCGATACTCTCAGTTGTCGGCTGCAAATTGTCAATCACGAGGATCGACGGTCCAATAGATGAATTAGGGCTAGTGTAAGCAAATGACAATTGGTCGATCGTCATGATATTCCCATCATAAGGAAAACAAAGAGTGCGGAAGAAAAACGATATGATTTCAGTCATAACATAAGTCCAATTGTGTCCTAGTAACAAGTTATATTCGAGGGGATCATCAACCACCTCGACATCCACCTCTACCGTCTTCCCACCTAACTAGATCAGGAAGGCAGGAATAATACCGTGAGGGTAGAAGGAATGACCGTCAAAAGAAGTCAACATGGTCAAAGATTGAGAAAGGGTCAGAGAGTTGAGGTATTTCCAATAGACTAGGGACATCACACATGTTGCAGTGCCTTCATCAACTACAATACGTTTGATGGTATACTTTGAGTAACCCACATGGATTTTGAATGCCACATGGTAAGGCAAGTGAAACTTCATATCTGTGATGTAAAATTGATAACTTTAGAGCCACAAGGATCTAGAGCTCCTAACACAGATAAAAAGGCATTCCTCTGTGAAGGACATGTCTAGAGTACATCTAGAGCCGACATTGCACAAGGGGTTTGACCCAGATCCTCAACAATAGAGTAATTATGGGCGGCTCTAGCATTAGGATTGTGGGTAGAGCGCTTGAGTACTCCTTTCGGAATATGAGGCAAGGGCTCTGGTTTTTCGATCTGTAAGGGTGTCTGGAGGAGGGGGAGACTCTAGACTAGGTACAGTCTATGGAGAATTGTTATCACGAGACCGAGTGGCTACATTAACCTCATATTTAACCATATTTATGCATAAACGACCAACATCTTGCGTCGGTGCATTTTGACTCCCACTCACCACATTTACGACATTTGAGGAGCTCAAGGCCATGTTCTTATTATGTGTAAAAGGTTTAGTCATCACAGTGTGCGGTAGAGATAAATGCCTCACAACTTCCACAATTTTGAGGCATAAGTGGGTAAGGTGTTCGTCTGTACAAAGCTTGCAGGGAAACATTTTTGGAATACTGAGAGGGGGGGGGTGAATCAGTATTACCCATTTTTTACAATTACCAATTAATTTTTATATTTTATTGATTACCACAATAAATCAACAATGAATTGTATGGAAAATCAATTATATAAATATATTTAACAAGAATTACAAGGTTTTATAAAGAATAGTGAAGGAAACCAATCCCTTTTAGAGCACCAACTCTAGGAGACACAAATCCCCTTCTTCAGGGCACCAACCCTAGGAAGAACCAACTCCCTCATCTTTAGAGCACCAACCCTAGGAAGCACCAACTCCATAGTTTTTAGGGCACCAACCTTAGGAAGCACCAACTCCCTTATCTTTGCAATTTGCTTAGTAAGGATATGAATCCTTACATGTTTCTCCCTTCCACCCTCACTTCATAAGAACCATCTGTTCTTCTTCTTGGACTTTGTTTCTGTTTAGATCTTATGATATTGACTCCAGAGACACTTTCTTCTCACCACTCTTTCTCATTTATATACTCTTCCAATTGGTGTGAGTTATGAAACATTGTGTCCCTTTTCTTGGACCATCGCACCTCTTCATTTTAACATTAACAATAATCACTATTATTATTCAAACATTATTGTTAATTCTTTTAACTTAGTTAGAGTGATTTTCATAAATCGATCATAGGTATGGATCAATTTCTTTTTAACTTGATTCCATGTCTCTGTAAATATTGCATAAATCGAGTTCTGCAGAGGCGCTTCCTTAAAACCATTTACATGTGACCAAATGCGCAAAACCACGAGCTTATTAATTTATGCGCCGCCTCATCTTTCACCTTTTTATTCTTAGCCCCCATATGTCCAGTGTTGGTACCGTGTTCTTCGGTGCTTCTTCCTTCAGGACTTCAGGCCTTTGCAACCTTTCAAATCTCCCTAAGTAGATTTCGTCGAAGTGCGTATATAGATTTCACTAGTAGATCAGATGTTCCATATTTAATCTTCTGTGAACAGGCAATCCTTACTTATCTAGAGGCTTCAACCGCATTCAATGATTACGACTTAATCAAGAGTTCAGATGAACGGTTCTCATTTACTTCGGAACTTCAGCTATTCGTGGCTCCTGGACTCTGGAGCAACAATTCCTCTAGAGTGATTACCTAACGAATAATTCATAAAGTGGTGGTGACTGCTTTCTATCAGTTAACACTTCCACTTACGCTATCCTTCCACTATGCTTGATCATCAGTTGAGAATGCTCCCGAAGTAGATCAACAGGTAGTGTTACTTCATGATTTACACTTACTCTATATTTCCACTATACTTTGATCAACGACTATAACTTAATCAAAGGTTGATATGGATGGACACGATTATTCATTGATTTGTATCTCGTATTGACGAATGAGAATGCTCCTGAAGTTATCTTATATCAACGATCAATGTTGACTTCAGCCTTCGGTGCTTTGGGTGATTTCTCCTTCACAACCCTTCAATCTTCTGGAGTTCATTTCGTCGAAGTAGATCAGATGGTTGGATTTTACTTGCATGATGAACAGTTCTTGTTCATTTAGGTACTTTGAGACTTCAGGCATTTGCTAGTGGCGAAACTCTTGAAGTACAAACTCCCAGAGTGACGTAACTTGCTGATGTCACTGCTGACATGGCACTGATTGAGTGGCTGCCACGTGTCACTTAGATTCGTAACTTATGCATATCTAAAATGGCAAATTCATCTTGAATCTTTTCATTATCTGATTGTTCGACGTGTCCTTGCTGACGTAGTGTTGCTGACGTGGATCTCCTTATGCAGAACATGTTCTCCTCCTGGATCTAACGGTTGTCATAACTCCCAAAATGTATCTTAGATCGACAGTTGAGAATGACATCGTCCTTCGATGCTTCAGGTGAATATACATGTTCTCAATCCTTTTTTGCCAAAGTGGTTAGCGCTGAAGTTGATCACTATTCTATTCAAACAAACATCATGTATTTTCCAGATCCGATGGTCCTCATTCACTTCGGGACTTCAGAACTTCAGAAATTCGACCTTCAGGTGAATTTACCCATTCTGAGCTCCTAATCTATTTCATCAACAACTCCTATGCATCATCTCTTCTGAGATCTGATCTGTTTCATCGCTATTTCCCTTGAGCTCTTAATTCCTTGTACTTTGTTAGTCCTTCTGTACATGGATTTTCTGCATGCTACCTATCCTAAGATATAGGTAGATTCTTATGTATTCCGTTCATACTAACTCATCATTATAACATAATGACGATGGTTTTTGACATCAATGGCAATATGTCCAACAATATCCCCCTTTGTCATTGAGGGAAACACACTAACTTCATACACAAACTCCCCTTGTGATGATGCTTTTCTCCTCTGAAGTTACTCTCCCCCTTTGACATCAATGGCAGAGGGGATATTTCTTCTATCCCCCTGTGGTAATGCTCCCCCCTGACCATTCAATTTTTAATGAGGCTTTTGAATTACTCCTAATTTATGTCGGAGATTTTCAAAATTACTCCTGGGCAGAGGTTTTGTGAAAATGTCTGCAATCTGTTCTTTGGTATCTAGATACACTATTTTAACTATTTTTTGGGTGACCTGATCTCTTAGGAAATGGTATTTAATTGGGATGTGTTTGGTTTTTGAATGCATGAGTGGATTTTTAGAGATACTTATGGCACTAGTGTTGTCACAATTAATAGTGATAGGATCATTATATTTTATTTGTAGGTATTCTAAAGTTTGCTTCATCCAAGGAAATTGTGTGCAGCAGGATGCAACAAAAATGTATTATGCCTCTACTATAGAGAGTGATGTGGATGTTTGTTTCTTTCTTGACCATGCTACCAGACTTTTTCCTAAGAAAAATTCTCCTCCACTGGTGCTTTTCCTATCATCTATGCTACCTGCCCAATCTGCATCAGTATATGCAGTTAGATTGAAGTCTTTATCTTTTGGATACCATAATCCTAGTTCTGGGGTGCCTTGAAGGTATCTGAATGTTCTATTTACTATTTTTAAGTGGGTTTCTTCAGGTGAAGATTGAAATCTCCTCACGAGTCCTACAACCTGCATGATGTCAAGTCTTGTTGTTGTTGAATAGAGAAAACTTCCAACCATAAATATATACATCGTTTGGTCTACTTTTGGTGAGTTATCTTCTAGAATTAGTTTACATCCATTGACCATTGGACTAACCATAGGTTTACTTTCTTCCATTTGGAATTTCTTCAGCATTTCCTTGATATATTTGGTTTGGGAAACAAATATTCCATTTTCTGTTTGATTTACTTGTAAACCTAAGAAGAATGACAATTCTCCTAGCATAGACATTTCAAGCTTTTCTTGCATTTTGGTTCCAAATTTTCTTCTTTGTGTAGTGAGATTACTCCCAAATATGATGTCATCTACATACATTACCACAACAATCATGTTTTGATCCTCAATTTTGATATTTAGGTTGTTGTCAGTAGTCCCTCTCTTGTATCCCTATTTTTGTAGATATTGATCAAGCCTAGAGAACCATGCTTTGAGGGCTTGTTTAAGACCATACAAGGCCTTTTTCAGTTTGCACACATAGTCCTGGTTTTCTAATAACATGAATCGTTATTTTTTCTCAACGTAGAATTCTTCTTCTAGTGTTCCATTAAGGACCGTTGATTTGACATCCATCTGATATATTTTGAAATTTATGAAGCATACAAATGCTAGAAACATTTTGATTGCCTCAAGTCTTACAACTGGAGTGAAATTTTCTTCAAAATCAATAACTAGTACTTGGGAATATCCTTTGTAGACTAATGTGGCTTTGTTCTTTATAATTTCCCCATTTTCATTTAATTTGTTCTTGAAGATCCACTTAGTTCCTATCACATTCTTGTTCTTGGGTCTTGAAACTAGTTCCCAAGTCTGATTCTTCTCTATTTGATCTAGTTCTTCATTCATTGATTTTATCCAATCTTTAATTTTGACTTACACTTAGAAGATTTGGTTTGAGATTTAGTTCACGATGAATGGTTCTCGTTCATTTCGGTACTTCGGGACTTCGGGCATTTGCTGGTGGTGAAAATCCTGAAGTACAAAATCTCAGATCGACATAACTTGCTGATGTCACTACTGATGTGGAACTGACTAAGTGGATGCCATGTGTCACTTAGATTTGTAACTTACACATACCTGAAATTCCAACTTCATCTTGAGACTTGTCATTATTTGATTGTGCCATGTGTCCTTGCTGAAGTAGTCTTGCTGACGTGGATCTCCTCATGTGGCACATGTTCTCCTCCTGGATCTAACGATTGTCATAAGTCCAGAAATGTATCTTAGATCGACGACTGAGAATGACTTCATCCTTCGACGCTTTGGGTGAATTTACATGTACTCAATCCTTTTTCGCTGAAGTTCAGCACCAAAGTTGACTACTATTCTGATCCAACGACCATCATGTATTGTCCAGATCTGATGGTCCTCATTCAGTTCGAGACTTCGAAACTTCGGCCTTTAGGTGAATTTACTCATTTTGAGCTCCTAATCTGTTTCATCAATGACTCATGTGCGTCATCTCTTCTGAGCTTCTGATCTGTTTCATCGGTATTTCTCCTGAGCTCTGAATTTCTTGTACTTTGTTAGTCCTTCTATACATATATTTTATGCGCACTACCTCTCCTAAGCTATAGGTAGATTCTTATGCATTTTTTTCATACCAACTCATCATTATAACGTAATGACATCGGTTGTTGACATCAATGACAATATGTCAAACAAACTTCACCTTCTGCCTTTCTTTCTTTCCCTCACCAACATTATTATTTGAATTCTCATTATTACCATTGTCCTTGGGTTTATTATTATTCTTCCCACCTCTATGATTATTACCACGTCCTTTATTTTTATTCCCTCTTGGTTGTTGGTTACCATTCAGGTTGGTTGATGATTGCACAGAATGTACAACTATCGACTGAGTGGGAGTGGAGGACACAAATGAAGCTGGCCCTTCTACAAACTGGTTTAGAGACAACTCTTTCAAATGGCTTGTCACTGAGTCTGCAGATTTCACATTGGCAGAGCCTACAATGCCATCAACATGAGGCCCGAGATTTTGTCTAGGGTCATATTTTGACCTTGGTGCGCCTGGAAGAATATCGTATAGCATCCTAGACTAAGCATATATGAGATCTAGCTTTTGGGATTTAAAAATCGCTTCTTCCTCAGATGTAACCACGGATGTAGAAACATCCTTCAAAATATAAGGCTATACAGAGTCAAGGAACCATTCTAGCAGGAATTCTGGGGGTATGTAGGCCTTTATCAATCTCTTTCGTCTATGCCACTCCTGGATGTGATCCGAGATATGAGTGGATTTTTCCTGACGGAAGGCCAACATAATTTCTATGGCCGCATCGTAACATATTGGAAATTGGAAGTGGTTGCGGAAGACTAAAACCATCTGATTAAAAGTTCTGTATGTCCCCCTTGGTAGCTCGATATACCATTTTGTGGTGACCCCTGTGAGGGTGCATTGAAACAATATTAACCGAATAGAATCGTCGTTAAGGGATTTCGAAGAGCACCAAAGGTGAAAAGTAGTGACGTGATCACCAAGATCCTCACCATGTTTTCCCTTGAATTTTGGAATATCCAAAGGAATCTTGGTGGGGATGGGGGGCCATGTCAGATCATGACACACAGGGTCATTCATTAACTTATACAAGTCTAGAAGATTGAGTGTGGCCAGAAAATGGAGACGGGGTTGTGACATCTAGCCCCAAGCTCCCTGGAAAGATTGTTTTTGGGGAATCATAGCCCATCCAGGGTTTTGGTATGCACCATGGCCCTGTCTAGGATTGTATGACCCTCCTTTGAAATGATTCATGAGGGGTTGGTTGGGCACCATTCCAGTAGAAATGTTATGATGAAGGTTGTAAAAACTTCCCCCAGTTGGAGTGGCTCCAGGTTGGGGGTTTCCCAAGGTATGAAACTGACCTCCTCTGGGTGTGAATCCATAGGATAAAGGTGGATTCATCATGCCAAACATGTTGGTCAAAATCGATACAGAGGAGGTAGGTGTAAAGGAAGGACCATAAGAAACAACTTGTCTACCAGGTTGGTTACTCCATCCATAGGCATTAGGACTGGGATTAGACCCGGGGTTAAAAGGAGGAAGGCCTCCAACTATAGGAGTCATTTTTGGGACATGAGCACCACCAAACAAAAATGGAGTATGTCGAGAATCCATGCCCCCAATTCCAATACTAGTATTCAGACTAGATGCTGGGATGGAGGATGAAAATTGTGATGTGAAATTCGGCATACCATAAGAAAAAGGGCTAGAGGCCATAGCTATGGACTAAATATTGTATCCTAGTGAGTGACAAAGGGACCCAAAAGGGTTCGTGGCTATAGGTTGAGTATTCACTATAGGACGGACATGAATGATGATAGGAACCTATAACACTACAAACTTTGTGGTTGAAGGTGTCGAACGAGTACCATTAACTATAGTGTAGGTATGGGAGTTGAAGGACTCCCAATATATTTCTGACTCGATTCAGTACTTATCATTCTGTGATCACAAGTCTGGTAAGTGGAGGTGTGTGTACCATGTTTGATAACTTTACGCCTTTTAGAAGGAAAATACTCAAAATGTGGTGGTAATTGTAACAAGCGATGAGACCTGTGGGGAAGATGGTCTATCTCCACGATGACTCAAGAATTGAGATATAAAAACAAAACCTAAGGAAACTAGTAATCAAGGAGCACACAAAAAAGAAGAAGGCCAATATGCATACAAATAGGATAAAGTGGTTGAAATGGGCCTCCCTCCCTAAAGTAGGTATGCCTCACCCAAGAGGGGCCTAAGACTCCCTACAAAATATTGGAGGTATAAAAATTAGTTATAAGGGCCCTCGTGGGCTTAACAACTAGTCGGTCAGATCCCCCCATATCCTCCACAAAGGTTGTGTGTTGTGTGACCCTTATCTGACCCAGGGTATCTGCATAATAACCCTTGCAAGTAACCTATGTGGTACCTATGTCAACCAACTAAGGAACCATGATATAACTGATGCGTAGGTGAAAAGTCGTAATTTAGGTCTATCGTATGGGCAGGGTAACAAATCCTTAAACATTGAAAGCACCACTTCTCACATAGGTAAAGGTACTAGCAAGATCCCAATATACAAATAGATCCCCATAAATATATTTGACGCTAAGAAGGTATTGGGGGGATATCCCCTCAACCAAATTCACATGACCTCGTGCTTAACTCCGTTGTAAGTAGAGCTTCCTGACGTCACCAATTATACAATGTATTTCACCACTCCATTAGTTAGACACATATGTTGATTTAATATCCTCGGAGAAGTTTACTCACAAAATCCTATTCCAAGGCTCTAAATCCTAAGCTAGTTTGTGCACCCTAGAAAATAAAATCATTTCTAATCAATTTTAAATTATCAGCATTGCTTTTAGTGGCCTTGCTTACTCAAAAAAGGTGCGGTCATGAAACTAATGATGTTATGACTCAACAAGTAAAATAAATGAATATGAATAAAATGCAGAGTCCTAACTTCAATTCCCAATAAATGATAAGCTTTTCAAAATGCAATTTTCAATTTAGTTCTGCAATTCCAAATAATATGAAATCTTTCTATACATTTACTAATATCAATTATAAGGACCCAAAAGGTCAAATGCCAACAATGAAAAATGCCTAATATTTTTTTATTTTCAATATAAAAGAATGAAAATGCAAGCACTGAACAACAACTTGATATAGAGATTCTACTGTATGTGAAAAGAGACAAAACAAGTAGGATATCAAGAAGCAAACACCCAGCCCAAGATGTAAGGAAAATCAATGAAAATAATGATGAGAAAGGCACCGCCCGAAAATTCAACCAAGGAAAGGTTTCCTATCATTCTACAGGCACTTAACAATCATAACAGAGACCTAAGAAGACTCAACAACCATCACAACTTACCCAACAAACATCAAACTTAGCATCCAAACATAAAAGGATGGTGTACATGGCTGTTCAGGGAAAAACCACGTATATACGCCTCTTGCAGAAGAACATCATGCGTATGTATGCAACTGTCAGGAAAAAACCCGCGTATATGTGTTAAAACACTACCAAGCTAAGGATAAGGCCAAGAAACTCATACTCAAAATGAACAAAGTCCGTCAAGTAATCAGACGACAAGAAACTCAATATAAACGAGAGCAATCAAAGGAGAAAAAGACTCCAAACCTCAAAAATAATATTCTATCCCCAGTATGGTCGTCAATTCTGTTACAAGGAAAATTTCTCTATGGCTAGGGGTAAACCACAACAGACGAAAATGACTGCAGAAATCAAATCTAATATTAGATATGCCATATAAGAAAACATGCTAACAAGACAATATAAAGAGCCCACCTCGTCCAAATGTCCGATGAAGTCCATCGTTGAGCACTTGACTCAAATCAATACACCTACAACTTGTCCTCAACAACCAAGAAACACAAGCATATGGTGATAATATATAAAGTTAGCTATTTTTCTCTTCTTTTCATCCTCCTCTATAAACCCTAGATCATTGTTTGGACTCCTCTAATGGATTCACCCTCTGGAGGGGGTGCATCATCCCCCTCTCTAGATGTCTCCATATTCTATTCCTTGATTTATTTTGTTAGTAATTCCACTAAGCCACCGCCTTCTAGTTTCGTTAAAAACTTGATGAAATCACCAAAGTCATCCCTCAAAATCCCACAACTTGGATTTGCATCTAGTTGAGAATGGTTTGATTGGAAAGTTCATAGGGATATGGACATCACTATGGTCCATGTCCCTTTGGGTTGAAAAAATTGGAAACCCTTGATAAAATGGTAACTCTCTCTCTCTCTCTCTCTCTCTCTCTCTCTCTCTCTCTGTGTTAAGCCCTAATATTGGCTCATTACCCCTTAATTGGGGCATATTATATTAGTAATGTTATTTTATTTATGTCGGCTTTAGGCCGTTAGTTGTAATTATACCTCC
>CBVK0100069380.1:0-14918 GCA_900067695.1 Picea abies
CTTCATTATGACACCCACCAATCATATCTGGACGATCAGGTCTCCTATCATTATAGGACACTATCATAGGCTCCAACTGGGGATGGCAGCTCCTCAGGAGGTGTCAAGAATCCATAGAACTCTGGGAGTTTCTCAGATCACCATTGGGATATGGGGTCTGTTTATAAGATAATGATCAAATCAGATCTAGAGGTAAATGTCTCCACAGGGCAACATAATAACAATGTTGGATCGTCTTAAGCTTGAATGGTGTCGGTTGAGAAAGAAATGGGTGAGGAAAACTGAGCAAATGAGCAGTTAAGAATTCATAAACTGAGCTTTAGATGAATAACAATATAGATTATTGAAAAAATGGACAAAGAGTATGCATGCATAAATTATTCTCCATAACTCTCTTTCAATAATAAGAAATGAAATGGCTTGAATGATAGCAGAAAGATAACTAAAAAAAGACAAGGAACACACCACCAATGCTGCTACACAAGAATCTTGTAAATCATTTCTCTATTACTGTTTAGTCATTCAAAAATTACAGAAAAAAACCTCCTGGAGTAGCAAGGCCCACAGTCCAGCCAAAAAGGGAAAAAACTTTCACATAGGTCCCAACCCTGCTTACATCTTTTACATGTGTATTAATAACAATGTTGGATCGTCTTAATCTTGAATGGTGTCGGTTGAGAAAGAAATGGGGGAGGAAAACTGAGCAAATGAGGAGTTAAGAATTCATAAACTGATCTTTAGATGAATAACAATATAGATTATTGAAAAATTGGAAAAAGAGTATGCATGCATAAATTATTCTCCATAACTCTCTTTCAATAATAAGAAATGAAATTGCTTGAATGATAGCAGAAAGATAACTAAAAACAGACAAGGAACACACCACCAACGCTACTACACAAGAATCTTGTAAATCATTTTCTCTATTACTATTTAGTCATTCAAAAATTACAGACAAAAACCTCCTAGAGTAGCAAGGCCAACAGTCCATCCAAAAAGGGAAAAAACTTTCACACAGGTCCCAACCCTGCTTACATCTTTTACATGTGTATATAAAGGTAAAGATACTATCAGTCCTCAAAAATTCAAACTCTACCCATGCATTCTAAAAATAGAAAACAGTTACAATTATTGACACATGTCACAGATGGTCTCCCAAACATAAGGGTCAATTATAACAAAAATGACACATGAAAAACTTCTCCTGATTTCTAGAGTGTTGTTTCAGTAGAGTCCTTTTCCATTCGAAAGGAAGACAACACTTTGACAGGTGGAGAAATATCATTCCCTTTACTGGTCTTCACAATATCTTCAATAAATGTCAAGAAGATGACAAGGCACTTCAAAATCCTGTAGTGATAGATGGGCAATCTTTACCATGAATTTCAAGAGCCACTTTACGGATTCTCCTTAATACCTGCCTCAAAAACTTGAAAAGGGTGATGATCTATATCCCTTTAATCTTTATCTTTCATTTGGCACCCCTTTCACAAAATCTCGACACCAAACATTTCAATCTGTGCAAAACATGAACATTTTGTCATCCTTTATGCTTTCGGTAGATTATAGGTGTAAAACCGCAAAGGGTTAGTCTTCAAAAGCGTATCTTTTGGCAGCTAACGATGCCTTGAGGAAAATGAATACGCTGTCAAAAATGTTGAGTTTTCCACCACTGTCCAAAACTGCAAAAAGAGACTTCCTTCGACTTACCTACTCCTGAGGGTCTTCATTTAGGTTCTCAGTGACTTTAGCTAGAGCTCTTAAATCAGAATGTGCTCTTGGCTTAGGATTCTTTAGCCTTAGTTTGATCCTCAAACTTTTAATCACTTTAAGAAATTTATGATTTTCCTTGAGCAATTTCTTGTTCCTCTTATGTTCCTTTACATGCATTTTAGCTAATGTTTCAAAGCAATCCCTTACCTCATCTCAGGTGCTTCTTATAGTCTAGTTTTGGGATTTGATGACCCTCTCAAGCATATTCATATCTAATATTTCTTCTTTTAGTTTTTCAACCTTTGATGGTTTGCTGACCTTTTTGTGCCTGCTGGTTGATGTTTCAGGATTCTCCAAGTCTGGGACATCTAATGGAAAAGGTGATTTTCTGAAAGCATCCTATTCAGGAACCTCCCTTTCCCCTGGCTTTAAATCCTCCTTTGAATCTATATAAGGCAGATTCAAAACGTTTTTACCAGAGGCATTTCTTTTCCCTTTTGTATCTTGGCTAAAAATGAGCATCTTCTTGGCTTTCTTAGACTTTGAAGAAGAAGTTGGGCCCTCCATAATTACTAGGGAAATGGCTCTCCTTTTTCTTTTACTGCTCTGTGGTGTTGAAAACTTAATGAGTGAAGTCTTCTTCTGGTCCTTGGGCTGGGGTTCTGGTTCAAATTCACCCCAAAAAAGAAGATACTCCCAACTCCTATCCCTCTTCTGTAACTATTGAAACACTATGAGTTTGATAAGACTGTGATGGAAGAGTCTACTCCACACCTTGCTAGGTATGGCCTGGACCTAGTGTGTCATCTTTTTTAGACTTTTATGAAGGTATAAGGACAGATTCAGAGGACACATACCTGTGAAATGATTCATAATCTTGAAATGGCAGAACATTACTCTACTATATTTGCCTTCACACATTATGTATACCTGGATGGTTTTGAGCAAACGTTGCCACTTCTCTTCCAAGTAGGATCTAGGGATATCCTTTTTCAAAGTGATACATTTGTGTTTGGGTTTGAGATAAGACCTAAACTCAATATCTTTGATAGTGGTTGACTTGATCCATCTTTCACCAGTCCTTGGCATCTCTGTCACTACTACCACAACTGCTTCATCAACCTGCACTTCAATTGTTCCAACTTTGGCTTTAGCTCCGTCAAAGGTCAAGGTTAATGCTTCAGCCACGCCTTGATGAAATCCTTGGAGTTTTTCATAGAACATATAACAACCAACATCTCTGAACATATGGAAAATATCAGGGTGAGATTCCAGATAAGTTATGCCAATGAGCTCCTTCCTGAGCAAATTTCCTCCCTTCATCATTTGGAGTAACAATTGTCAATACCTGCACTACAACAAAATCAGACGTGGGAAAATGTAGTGGTGCTGATAGGGAACGAATTGAAGTTCGAGCGAGGGAAAATGTGTGATATGGAGAAAAAATATTTGAATGAAAAACCCTTGATAAATAATGAAAATCCAATCACAGTGATGATTGTGCCATTCGATCAAGACGAAATGAAAAAACTACGTGATGGATCAGGTAAAGACAAATGATGCAAGCTTATGGGGATCAGATCTACTAGATTAGGGTCATTAAATAATCATAAAAGACAAAAATCACTTGCCTAGATCATATTATGATTTGATTTCAGTTGATTTCAGTAGCATTTGGGATGATGATGTTGTGTACCAATGGAGGTTTGAGAATCCGATGGGACAGTTTGACCATTAACCACCTCTGTGATTTTGAATTCTTAAAACACCTCACACATATCATTTTAGCTATCGAAAGAGACAACTTTTGACAGCTTGGAATACTTTGAGAAAAACGGCCTTAGCTGCCGCAAGTGAAAATTTAGAGTTTTTCTAATAAAAATACAGACTCATCACTTTCTTTGGAAAAGGTAGGTCTAAATCTTCTCTTAAAAGCCTCTAACTCAAAAAATCATTTGTCTAGTGATCCATGTTGTTCCCTACTGAACATAACTTGGAAAATTTTATGTCACATAGACAGCAAGACCAGGGAGCCATGAGCTTCATTATGACACCCACCAATCATATCTGGACGATCAGGTCTCCTATCATTATAAGATACTAATAGCTTCATAATTTTTTTGATGCATCCAATTCCCTCATCAAGGTAAAATTGTAACCATATATTAGTTGGATTACTGCACCCCCGATGCTTACAATCAAATGACCAACAACATTCTTTTTCTGGGAGACTCAAAAATCATTTTTGAAAGTGTTGGGGTAGGTCTCTTGAAATATTCTTCTCTCATGGGTACCTTTCCTACACTTCTTCCTCCCACCACACAATGCATCACAACGATCAATATGATCTCGACTATGTCACATCAATCCTTCAAATCATCTGATCCTTGGATTGTGCTTAGTCCTTTAGAATTCGATACACTAGGTGACACAATGCCACGTAGTCCTACAGAGGCTAAATACAACACCATCCATTCTTTCTCTACTTCATCAAACGACAAACATCTATTGGCATCTAAGACTTATTCATTACCATCCTGGTTAGATTCCCTATCCTCTACTTTCAATTACGTACTACATATTTTTCCATCAGATGAATCTATTATGGAAATTCTTAGTATCGAGGAGGCACCATGGGATGAAAACCACCATGGTTCGTCCTTTCTTCCTAGTTTGGATGACATAGACAAAGATATTTCCTCTATCTTTCCTAGAGATATCATCTACTCCCCCCAATCTCCAATACTCACTCAAGATACTATCTCTGAGGGGAATTTGGGAAACATCTCTTCCACGATTACGGTCGACATATCCATTAAATATGGTATTGTGGAAAGGATAGAACTAGGTGCAAATTGTTTAGTTGAAGAAGTTGAAACTTATACCGCATTGTTTAAATAATTTCACAACATATTCTCTTGGATTTACGAAGAAATTCTAGGGATCGATCCATCGATCATTGTGCATGAAATCAAAACCTACCCAAGAGTTAAACCTATGAGATAGAAACTTCACCCGGTCCATCCTAAGAATACCATGGCAATCAAGGAAGAAGTAGAAAAACTTTTGAAATATGGTTTATTTACCCTATCCCTTTGACCGAATGGGTTTCCAACATCGTTCCAGCCACCAAAAAACAAGGGACCATTCATGTTTGTGTCGATTATCAGGATCCTAATAAGGCTTTCCCAAAGGACAATTACCATACAACCTTTATCGACCAAATTATCAATAATTGTGTCAAAAGTGTCATTTTCTATTTCATGGATGGTTTTTTTGGATATAACTAGATCAACATTTTACCAAATGATCAACATAAAACAACCTTCATCTATGCTTGGGGGACTTTCTCTTATCTTAAATTACCTTTTGGTCTTAAAAACACTGGAGCCACTTTTTAGTGGGCCATGTCGTATGCATTCCACGATTTTAAACATATTGTTGAAACTTACCTCGATGACTTACCTTCTCACTTGTCTCATCGATGAGACCACATGGGTCACCTACGAGTCATCTTTCTTTGATGTTGGTTTTACAAAATACATTTGAAACCCCATAAATGCATCTTCATTGTTGAAATAGGGAGACACCTCAAATTCGTAGTCTCCAAAGACAGGATTAGGGTGGATGCCTTAAAAGTCAAAGCCATTCTCTCTTTACTTTCTCCCAACAACCTCACTCAACTACAAATTTTGCAAGGGAAGGAAAACTTGCTTTGCCATTTCATTTGCAATTACGTCGAAATCACTAAAGGATTCATTAGATTTCTATAGAAATATGCCCCTTTCATCTAGGATGCCACTGCTCAGTGCTCATTTTATTTTCTTAAGCATGCCTTAATGACCTTTTTCACGCATGAGATTACACAAAATATTATATCCTTTATTTGGTTGCCTCCACTTCCACTATTTATATTGTGTTAGTATAGGAGGATCAAGATGATATCGAACATGTGATCTACTATCTGAGTAAAAGTATATCAGCTCCCGAACTCCATTATTCACATGTCAAAAATTTGTCTTTGGAAATAGTTATTTCCATCCAGATATTTCTCCATTACATTATTTTATGCACTACCATGGTCATCGCAGACTCAAACCACATGTACCACATCTTGAATTGTCAAGTACTTGGGGGGAAATATTCCAAATGGATTTTCATTCTCTAAGAATTTGATCTCAATTTTTCCAAATCCAAGGCTAAGAAATCATTTTTCTTTTGTGGAATTAAATTGCAATCTTACGCATACTGATGAGGATACTAAGTCTAGTGATTCCCTTCCCAAAGAATCATTGTTCCTTATTAGTACATTTGATCCTTGGTATGGAGATATTCTTCTCTATCTCCAAACCCAACACTTTCAACCTAGCATTTCACATGATGAAATATGTTGCATTAGACACCACTCAAAATGATACCTTAATATTGGAAACACCTTGTACCATCGTGGCATTGATACTATATTATGATTTTGCTTAACACATGAAGAAGTTGAACAAGTTTTAAATGGCTGTCACCTTGGATCTTGTGGTGTTCATATTTCTCGAATGGATAAAACCCAAAAAAATATATATGTCAATTACTTTTGGCCTTCTATATTCAAATATTGCATTGAGGCCATCAAAAAATTCCCACCTTGTCAGATATTTCAAAGGAAATCATGTACCCACCGAGCTCCACTTCATCCCATTGTCATCGTCAACCCCTCTGCAAAATGGGGCATCGATTTTATGCAATGTAATCCTACCTCAACTGGGGGGCATGGTTATATCATCATTGTCATCGATTACTTCACTAAATAGGCTGAGGTCATGCCTACATTCCTTAATGATGGTCACACTACAACACTCTTTATGTTTAACCAAATCATCACTCTATTCGGTGTGCCACAAGATATTGTAACTAATCATGGATCACATTTCCAGAACCATATGATGGGTGAATTGGTCACCAAGCTAGGTTTTCACCATGAAAAATCATCCCCCTACTATCCTAAGGAAAATGGACAAGTTGAAGCCATCAAAAAAGTCTTGAATACCATGCTTCAACACATGGTGGAAGTGAACAAAACCTATTGTCACTTGTAGCTCTTCTCCACACTCTGGGCTTATCGAACTTCAGTTAAAACCACACCTGGATTTACACCCTTCCAGTTGGTATACAAGATAGAAGCGATATTACAGATCGAATGTGATATTCCTTCATTGAAACTTGCCATAGAATTATTACCCAACACTTCTATTGAAGATGAACGATTCTTATATCTAACCAAGTTGGACGAAATTTGTCACGATGTTTCTCTCATCAACGAGACGTATCAAAAACGCATGAAAAATCAATATGATAATTCCATCCAACCTCACATTTTTGCAGAAGGAGATGTAGTCCTCGTCTGTGATCAAGATGATGACAAACTGGGGGTAGAGAAGTTAAAACCCATGTGCCACAAGACATACATCATAATATGTTTGTTACACAGAGGCACCTATGAGTTAGTAGACTATGATGGGATATCTCTCAGTGAGCCCCAAAACAGGCCTTACCTCAAGAAGTACTATGCATAAAATATCTCGCATGTATGCTTTGTACATTATTTTACTATATACTTCTGACTTGGTGTGTATTTTATTTTGCATGAAGGAGTTTTGTATCAGCTGCTTATACTTTTCTTTGTGATTAAATGCGCACATGACGTCATCCTTTCTCATCTATTTTGGGTTTGCGGATGGCACTAGTCGACATACCCAGAACATCACTTATGTAGCTTGGTTCATCTACCACTCTGGAGAGTTAGTGAGTTCAGGAGGAATTTTCCTCGGATCTGCAACCAATAACATTGCAGAGTATCATGCCATCATCAAACTCTTAATCAAAGCCTCCTCTCTAGGTATATCTCAATTTATTATTAACCTAGACTCTCAGCTAATGGTTCGTCAACTAAATCGTGAATACACTGTTCATAACTCAACTTTACTACGTCTCCATCTGAGGGTTCACCGTCTCAAAAGATCCTTCAAATTTATTGAGTACAGACACATATCGAGATAACTCAACAAGATTTCAAATTCATTAGAAAATTACATGTTGGATTGGTATATTGTGCATATATAAACATTCAAAACATAAATCATATGTATAAATACATGACATAAACAAAAAATGCAATATAGGTAGGCACCAAAAAAATTATATATATATATATATCCTCCTGGATTCATCCCACTACGAATTCATGCTCATCTGTCATTTGTGCATCCACATGATGCCGCAATGATACCATATTCACCAGACCTGATGCAACTCTGTCTGCATGATGAAGATGGAATGTTTTAGATTCCTCATTATACAACCAAAAACATATAAAAAACAAAACAAAATTATTATTACAAGGTTATGATCTTTCGTACCTGATGCATCCCATTGTATTCCCTTGGGAAGTACCAAGTCAAAAATACCTATGAAATCTACCCCAGCATAGGCAAAGTCCTCAATCACCACTAACTGCCTCCTCCACCATGCAAAGAAGTGGACAGTAAATCTAAAAACTCCCCAACTTGGAGGAGAGACTGTTCCACCACTCCATGCAAGGCTCAATCACAAGATGTGCTATCATTGCAACTTGTGGTTGTATCTGGGGGATCCGCTCTATAAAAAATTAAACCAATAAGGAACCATATACTAATTTTTTTTTCCTTCCAATCCTACATTTGGATATATTCTCTTTGACATTCCTCATGAACCCTGCACTCTAGTTGAATAGTCTTAGTTCCAAACACTGAATGGCTTAAGAAAATTGGGATTTAGAATCCATATGGGCACTTGTTATCCCCACTAAATTGGTGATGGATAATAGGATGGATCAAAGTACTAGATCCCTTACATATTTTATCATGATCCTTCCTCCCACCAACCATGACCCTAGTATACATTATTCGACATCATATGCATTAGTCAGTCTCGGAGTAGCCTGATGTCGAGAAAAAAGTATGGGTGCCCCTCTCCTCAAGAGCCCTGTCAAAAATTATACATCATCCATATCAATCTCAAGCATATGCAACCCTATTTAGAATGCTTGCTCGACATCATCCCATAAGCCAATCAAGTATTCAAGCAATAAAAAAAAAATTCTCATGTTCTGAAGTTTTAAATACATGAGCAAACTACAATTGTGCAAGGCCACCCTCGCTTGAGGGTCTTAAAGAGTGGATATGTGATCAAACTCATTCTCATGTTATTTCCACTCAAACATGGCTATCTATGGATGAAACCTAAATCATCATTATTTAAATCCTCAATGAAATAAATTACCTCTTTTTAGCCTAAAAATCAAAAACATTTTGAGTTATGCACCTAGTGCTCCATCAAAAAATCCAACAGAACGCTAGTGCACCCTGAATGCACACACCAGTGCATTGAAATCATGACCAATGCTCCTATTGATGCCTTGAGGGAGCATCGATCCAATTCAACACTCTAAGGCTTCCCAAGGAGCCTATAACACTTAAACTAAAGGCTAAAATGAAATAAAAAGGCATGACAAAGAATGAGGAGGAAGAGACAACCAACTTGGTCTAAACAGTTATGGAAACACTTTCCCATGGCCCCCATAATCAACACTTGAAAAATTCTCCAAAAGAGAAAAAAAATCAAATACGATAGGAGAATGGTAAAAACAAGGGTAAACATGAATTGTTGACCTAGTTTGATATTTGATATGTTCAATTAGGTCATTTTTCCTTATTATAAATTCTATCTTTGGGTTTTTTATTATTTTTTTGAGGAATTGCTAATATCTTGTGCTCATAACAACTTGATTTTACAGGAATTTGACCAAATTTCTTTCGACGACCTTGTAACAACCAATGAGCTTAATATTTTTTCTTTCTCATGCTCACAAATACATGAGAATGTAAATGAGTATATTTTTATCACTTTTTCGAACTCGTAAAGGTTATACGGAAAAGGAAACCCTATATAACCTTTAAGCTCTTTTCTAACTCTCTAAACATGGAAATATTGTCGATCAATATTTCTTCCCTTCACACTCGTTAAAATGTTTGAAAGGGCATCTTTCGAGTAATAGTTTATCTCTTTTCCGGAGATCAGAGACTAAAATTACGAAAAAGGAAAACCTTGGAGTCGCCTTTAAGTTCTTTTCAGACTCTTTAATATAAAAAATGATCGATTTTTCCTTCTCTTGACTCACTAAACTACAAATTGAAGGGCCCATATGGGGATGAACCCTTACTTCTTCCAGTTCGTTAAACAAATAAATAGGAGCTTACCGAAGGTGAGTTATATCGAGCAAGTGTTATCCTCCTTGAGCTCGTTAAATTAAAAATAAGTACTCGTCTATCTGAATGGAGGAAAAATTGAAGAAAGTGGGTCAAGTTTCTTGAAAACGTTTGTAAACAGATCTTGCAGTCACCCTTGAACAAGACACTTGTTTTAACCTTCACACTGAACACTTGGATAATATTATAAACCTCTACATTGAACCAGTCCTATGAGTCTTTGCACTACTTTGAACCATCCAAAGAATGCCTCAGCACTCGCTGCATTATGTTTTGTTCCACTCTGTGTTTATGTTTCCAAGTCTCATGTCGTGCCTCAGTGTTCAAGGGAAGTATCCACCTTGAGAGTCAATCATCTACAAAATTACCAGTTTCCATACTCGTGCTAGTATGTGTTCATATGCTATATATTATTTCTTTCCTATGTGATTTTTGTGTCGATGATGGGGGATACATCAAGGCCCTCCTTTGATGAGTATTTTCCTGTTAACTTCAACCCTTCATCTTAGAATTAGAATTAGAAACTAGTTAGTACCTTGGGACTTGCATGCCTTAATGGTAGGCCTCCTCGCTTCCGACAGTAGGTTTACATCATTGACCTCTGATCAGATGATTCCATGAATGTTCGACCTCAACTCATTTATTCACATTCACTAGATTGTAGTAGGCTACCTTGGGATTCTTTTACATCACTGGTGATTTCCCTCTCACTTGTTAACAGTTTACCTAAATGACTGGTAATCAAGTGGTTTCTACCATGTTCGACATCAAAACATCTATTCACATGGCTAGATTTGTACCACATTAGGATTGGGACAAAGACCCTAGGTTGAGAATTTATTTTGATATCTTCTTTTCCCAGGCTGTGAAGGAATTCATTTGAGCATGTTGATACTTATGTTGTCACATATATCCACATTGTATTGGTCTGTGGATATGTTTTATCATCTTGTAGCTCCATTGTGTATTTTGCGTGGCTACGATCAGTTCATGACATAAAATTATGGATCCACATTATATCTTTGGTGGCCATACCCTTAGTCAATATGATCATGTATCCACAGTGTATTTATTGGCGGCCATAGTTTGAGTCATTTATAGTCTGAGCATATGTATTCCTACCTCGGGAATGGAACAAATATTAACATTGTTTGATGCTTTTCTGCAACTTCTACCAGGTTCCTCGACTCCATACCCTTACTTCGAAGAATATATAAAGTTCTTCGGCCATCAAATTTCATTTTCTGACTTCACACTTTGGGGGGAAATTTGTTACACATCAAAATTCCTCACTTTGATAATGTCACGTTCTCATTGTTGTAAGTGTCGTAACTGTTGCACTCTTGTCACAAGTGTCGCATTTTCATCATGTAAGTGTCACATCATGAATGAGACCATGAAAACACTCAATACAACCCATAAAACATGTTAGAAGAAGAAGACCCATCATTTGACATTCAAAACAAAGTGTTTTTCTATGGGAATTGATCATCTCATAAACTTTTGGAAGATCAATGCTTCCCTGATCATATGCAGGGAGAACTAACACTCTTTGTCTATCTAGAATGGAGAGTTGTAGCACTCTATTGCCCATTGTAAGGGAGCACCGAATTGGTTGAGAAAATATTTGAATAAATCCCCTTTTTGTCTAAAGGACAACTATGGATTTATCGAGTTGGTTTGGCTCGAATCTAACCCTAAGGTTGCATCTAAGGGAGATATCACAACTGATGGAGTCATATCCTCAAATAATCCCAAATATAACCAAGGTGGTTGAACTTCTCAAAGCCTATAAATGGAGGCATTATCATGGTGAACAAGGAGGAGAACTAATCAAAAGAGAATTGTTATTCTCATCATCGATATTTCGATAAATGGGTTGGACGAGGAGGACTTGGGGAGGTTGTTGCAACATCATATGGAATTGTCATCAATATACTTCACCTATTTCCTTATATTATGTGTTTACATGTACTTGTCTATGCCTATTTTAATATTTCGTAGTTAGATCGATTTTGTCTAATCCGTTAGAGTAGAAGCTAGCTGTTTGTTTCTTGTGATACATTGCAGGTACTATTCAAAAATCACAGATTGGATTAGTGTGGAAAAAATTCAAAAGTGAGGTACATCATATTATACTTCCTTCTCTCTTTTTCGATGGGCATAGTTAATCTATAGGAATGGTAGTGTCCAAAGGTAGTTTTTTGTCTTGGTAGAGGGGTTTGTACTCCAAGGGAATACTCACCTATCTGCAAGGGAATTATTCCATAACAAACATGATGAAAGATAAATAAACTCCTTAACAGTAAGTGTTAATTATTTGGGTTTGTTGTCACTGATGTCAACCCTTGAAGAAAGTTCGGTAGAAATTTTAGGTAGCACAAAGGTTAGGGTAATGGAACCAAGTTTGTTTGATGGATAATGGTATGAATTTTCATATATTTTTAGTTAATACTATTCCATATGGATATTACATGTCATTCCATTTCTGGTGGTATGTGGAACGTCACATAACTCCTCACGGTTAGAGAGTTATGGCCATGTGAAGTTGGAGAAAGGTTTGGGTAATGGACCCAATCTTGTGTGATGGATAATGATATGAGTTTTGATATATTTGCAGGTAAAAATATTCTATATGGATATTACATGTCATGCCATTTTTGGTGGTATGTGGAACATCACATAACTCCTCACGGTTAGAGAGTTATGGCCATGTGAAGTTGGAGAACCCTAATGAGTCATCTAGAAGCCCCTCTCCCCACTCTAATCAAAGAATCATCCTACAAAATTCCAAATTTTGTCTCCATGATTTACCTAATTTTCACCTTTAGTAGTTGATTGTGTCTTTCTCAGGGACAATCACAATCAAATTGCAAGGGTACTTTGTACCTCCAACCAAATGGATGCTCTGTTGTTCATGTTGTAAATATCCACTCTAGCCTTCATGTCACAAGAGTAATCATGTACCTGAAAATGCTTTCTCATTCCAAGAATCCATGCCTCAACTTCTTCACTAGACTTCACCTCACCATTAAAGGTAGGTGGTTTTATATTTTGAAACCCCCCTATAATTAGTCTTTCAAAATTTTCTTCTTATTATTTCTAGAAGAAGGTTTTGACCCATTACTGATGGATTCATTAGAAGTAGTTGTATTCTATCTTGAATAATTTGATGTTGTATTAGTATCATCATTGTCATCAATAGAGGTCTAATTTTTTATGCTAAGAGACCTCTTTCTTGAGGGAATTTTACCAGTGTTACTTGATATCTATCCATGTTGCATATTTTTCTAAATCTCATTCAAGCTTTGTAAAAAAACTGCATTCAGTTCCCTTTGTTCCTATTGGGCTTTGATAATCTTCTCATTATTTTCTTTCAGAACTCTCATAGTCTCTTCCATGTTTGGAGGAGTCTCTGTCCTCTCATCAGTCTTAGTTTCTTGGATGTGTGGTCCATCTTCCATGATGTTTGTATCATGTCTTTCTCTTTCTCTATGAAAACAATGTTAGATAAGGAAAATAAAAATGTTAGCTTTTCCAACATCTAATAACATCATTCATATTTTGATCCCATAGAACTCCAAGTGATGTAAGCTTGCTCTGATACCATATGTAATAAACCCACATATGAAACATAAATAAAATACAATTTCCTCCTCAAAATTGAAGTTAAATTATAGAAAGGTTTTGAAAGAGAAAATGTTTCATTTTAGACATAAATCAGATTGACATTCTACCAAAAAATCCATAACAATTTACCAAGAAAGTCACATAAAATATTTGAACCAACTCCATCATTGATGATTACTGACAATTTAGTCATAAAGTAGTCAACAATAGAACTAGCTTTAATTCACTCTATATTTTAATCAAAATAGGCAACTCCACAAGCATCACTACAAATCTATTCCTTTAATAAACTAGTTTTATGTCAACTGGATAATAAAAATACAATGTCATCTCTGAGAAAGAAACCAAAGGATCATGTACTACACCTTATACTTTCTACAGAATATTTTTCCTACAATGCATATGTATCATATAATGAACATATCAAGGAACGGACAAAACAATTTTGCTATTGCTCAACTCATTAAACGGTTGTCCACACAGCTTAAAATATGATGTAGCCAAAGCCTGAGATTCATTCACAAGATCAAATAAACCATGAAAACATGGGAGAATGAAAAAATAACTCTCTTGTATTCCTTCCCCATCCTAACTATTACAATTGAATTTCAACCCCTTATAACTACTATTTGGGATTTCGAAAACAACTAATTTTAGAAAAACAACTATTTTTTAGAAAGACAACTAAATTTAGAAAATTCTCACATGACTCTAAAACTGACCACTAACTAAGAGCTAACTAGAGTGACACTATTTGTCAACTTGCTTTCCTTATTAAGCTCATAAACTAAGAGATAACTGATAATTGAAAAATTAAAAATTCCTTTGAAAACACTAAAACCCCAATTTGAGGCCTTATATGAGGCCTTATACCTTAGTGTATAAATGATGTTCAAGATGCAACTCCCCATAAAATTTCATCCCAAATGGATAATCGAGTCAAAATTTATGACCCTCGGAAAAATCCCCGAAATATCCTTGCATCAAAATAGCACAAAGATCTTTATGGAAGTACATTATCATATAGTCTTTTACTTCAAAATACCAAAAAACTGAAACAAGTTTGATATAAAGTTATAATGTTAAGAACCAAACATCAATATAGCATAGAAAAACCTCAGGAAAAGTACTCAATGCCTTGAAAAAGAGATAATTTTAGATAATAAGCCTCTTCGAGGGGGCAACCTCCTTTTACCCCACTTAAATGTTCAAATACAAGATGATTCAAAATGAAAATGTCTCCTTGGAATATATAGAAGAATAGGAGGTATAATTACAACT
>CBVK0100069381.1:0-14918 GCA_900067695.1 Picea abies
AATTATCTTTGGGACATGCCTTGTTCAAATCATGGAAATCGGTACATACACGAATCGTGCCTTGTTTTTTATTGACCAACATAGGATTTGACACCCATTGGGTCAAATGGATATGATAGATGAAACCTGCCTTTAGCAATTTCTCAACCTCAATCTTGATGGCTGCTACTTTCTTAGGATTAACTGGATGAAGCTTCTGTCGAACAGGCTTGGCATCATGATACGTTGTGATCTCATGTTCAACTATTTTTGGATCAATACCTAGCATTTCCTCATAAGACCAGGAAAACACATCGCATAATTCTTTGAAAAGATCTGTGTAGATTTGAATCTCTTCGAGGGAGAAATCCACTCCAATGAAGACATTCTCCACGACACTAGGTTTTTGGGAGATATTGATCGATGAAGTTTTAGAGATAGTTTCCATATTGCCCTCAACATAAATTTTGTGTGTAGCTAAGAGATTAATAGGGCACGACTGATCTCCCGTCATGGTCACGGTGAATTCTTCTGCTTTGATTCGGCTTAATTCTGGGAGAAAATGTGATCTATGATGAAGATCGTCCCAGGGTCTCTCCAGAATAGTCATTTCTTTGATTACTGCTTCATCAGAAGGCAAGACTAAGTATAACGAATCGATGTTAGCAAGAGAACCCTGAGCCTAAGTAGGCTCTAGAAGTGGATCTAACTCTTGTGCAAGAGTTGGGTCAGTGTTAACTGAAGCTTGCTGGACTAAAGAGTACGCTACTTCAGCTGCAGACAAGGGCATGGACATGCCCGGGTGCCCTATCTCAGCCATCATGTCCGAGGGGGAAGGAAGTATCTAGGGATCCTCAAAGTAAGTCGTGTGGAACGACGAAACTTGAAAAATATCAACCTGATGGTGATTGGATATAAATTTAATGTCACCGTGAGGGGGTGGGTAATTGAAGATACCCAGCAAGGATGGGCACAAACCAACTCCTACATTAATGACACCTGTTTGAGGATTATCGATCATCGGGACCGTGGATGCCCCCAAAGTAGGGTCAGGTCTGGAGAAAGACAATTTATTGATGGTCACTATCCGGCCCTCATGTGGAAACAACAAGACCCGAAAAACTGTAGCAACCAAAACTTTCATAGAATAAGTCCAACTCCTTCGTAACAAGAGGTTATAGTCGAGGGGAGCATCGACTACCTCTACTTCAACACACACGGTCTTCCCTCCTAACTCCACAGGGAAAGAAGGAACTATGCCATGTGGTCGGAATGATAGACCGTCGAAAGTAGTGAGGAGAGTAGGTGATGGAGACAAAATGGGTTGGCCAATGGCCTTCCAACATGCCAACAACATAACGCATGTCGAGGCGCCCTCATCAACCATTGTGCAGAAGATATTATGAGTAAAATTTTTCATGTGATAAGCCACTACTATATGAAACGCTACATGGTAAGGTAGATGAGGTTTTAAGTCGGTTGTATCCAACATGATGGTACCCGGATTACAAGTCTCAGTAGAGCCTAAAGCGGTTAACAAGGATTTCCTATGAGAAGGGCATCTTTGGAGGACCTCCAAAGCAGACATCGCACAAGGGGTTTGTGATAAATCCTCCACCACAGAGTAGTTCTGGGCGGCCCTTGCATTTAGGTTATGAGAAGCTTTTTTAAATGCACCTTTTGGAATGCATGTCATTTTTTCTCCCAACGTCTTCTCAATTTGTGGAGGAAGAGATGGGAGTTTAGCTTCTTTATCCTTCTCAGAAGCGCTTGGTTTACTATAGTCGTGCGCTCTAGTTGATATAAAAGCATCACCCCTAACCATATATACCTTCATGGATGTGGGGTTGTTCGGAGGTGGACAGGGTTCTTGGCTGCCCCCTTCTGTGCTTGCAGAGGCTTGAGTTAGATTTTTCCCATGTTGAAATGGATTAGTCAACACTGCCTGCTGTTGCTGCATGACAAATTTTTGGGCCTCTGCAAGTCGAGGACATAGATGGGTCGGGTGGCCTTCCATGCACAAGTTGCATGGATACCTCGCCTTATGTTTTTTAGTGTTGTCCCTGCCAGCATTATCGTTGGGTTTTTTATCCCCCTTACCCTTGTTTCGTTGTTTTTTCTTCCCTTCAGGCTGCTGGGTGGCCTTTGGGTTAGTCGACTTCACTATGTGTACTTCCGACGTTTTGGTAGGGGGAGCAGCTAAAGTAGTAGTTTGGCTGGCTGCTGTGTGTTGTATAGATAACTGCTACAACTGCTTTGTCAATTGCTCAGTGGGATTTGTTTGTGCTGAACCAACAATACCATCGGCATGTGGTCCATCTCTCTATCTAGTTTTATCTAGTATTGAATGTGGCGCATCTGGAAAGATGTTGTATAATAAAACAGACTGAGAATAGATGAGCTCAAACTGTTGAGCCCCCATGATGGCGTCTTCATCGAAGAAAACTCCTGACGTCGTAATGTATTTGGATAATTGCAGGACTAAAGACTTAAGGAACCACTCAACCAGGAATGCTAGTGGGACTGGTACCTTAATTAAACTCTTCCGGTGTCTCCATTCTCAGATGTGATTAGAGATATGGTCCACTGTTGTTTATTCGAAATTGGTGAGCAACTCTGTGCTAGCGTCGTATCTCACAGGTAACTGAAAATGGTTCAGGAAATCCATCTCCAGTTTGCCAAAATAAGAGTATCTTGAGTGATCAAGCTCAGTGTACCATTTCATGACACTCCCAATGAGAGTACGTTGAAACAATCACAACTGTACGGAGTCATCTTTCAATGAGTTAGATGAGCACCAAAGATGAAAGGTAGTCACATGATCTCGTGGATCTTCGTTAGGCTTGGCTTCGAACTTTGGAATGTCCAAAGGAAACTTCGTTGGCATAGAAGGCCAACGTGGATCATGACAAAGAGGGTCATTCAACAACCTTGTCAAATTTGGCAAGTGTAAAGTCTCTAGGAAAGGTAGTTTGGGTTGTTGGTGATAACCTAGAAAAAAGGGGCCTGGAGTTTGACTGGCACCAGGTTGCTAGGAAAAGTTTAGCTACTGGCCCAGATTTTGGTAGAAATCATGGCCCTGGCCAGCATATGGATTTTGCATATGTGGAGACATCATCGACTGATTTCCCAAATAGGACATAGATTGTTGGGAATGCATTATATTCGAAGGACTTTGGGAAGGATTACCCCATGCCGGTCTCATGGGGATATGCATAGTAGTTTATCCAGGGTTCCATTGATTTTGGAAAGAATTACCCCAGATCGAAATTCCAGACAAGGGAATGGATCCTTGCCAAGAATTCCAAGGCCCTGAAGCGGAAGAAGTTCCTAGGTTTGCCCCCTGTGCAGAAATAGTACCCTGCACAGGAGTCAATTTTCCAAAAATGGGATTTCCCACAATTGGGAAAGCAGCTGATGAGAAGGCATTGTTACCAAATGTTCCGTTCAAAGAAAATGGTGTCGAACCTACCGACATACTATGCAAAGGTGGTCCTTGACTCCCCACTCCAAATAAACTATTGTGTGTAGGTTGCCCAACAGATTGCTGATGTGAGCCACCGAGTGAAGGGGACGAAGGAGGAATATGACCTCCTCTATAAGGGAAAACATTAAAAGGAGAAGGAGTGCCCCCCATGTGACCTTGCAGAGGAGTGCTAGAGCTGCCCGCCGCCAGACCTAAAGTCTGTAAAGTGGAGTAAAAAAGTACAGGACTTGTACCCGAACTAGGCATCCCATATGAGAACGGAGGGCCTGTCACACTTGGTGTGAAAGGGGTTGTGGCCGCCACCAAAGATGGGATTAGACCACTGTGCAAAGATGAAAGCTCTCCTCTGGTGACAACTATGGTGGGAATTGAATAATTCCCAGAAGGGGTAACAACATTTGTTTCCATTGTTGTGTGCAACACTGTCTGGCACTCGTAAAATTGAATTGGTATGATGAAAGGTGCCAAGAAATCAATGGTTGGAGTTTCAACATGGCCAAGAGTCATTGCTTCAAGGTCCAAAATGGTTGATTCCTCCGGTGGTTGGTCAGGCACAATGGCTTGTAACTCGGTCGTTTCAAAAGACCCTTGTTGGTCTAGCTTTCACTTTAATGATGGCGTGGGTGGCTCTAGTGTAACCGATGACAGGCCAAGAAGCCTTCATGACTGACAAAGCTCAGGATCCTCCACTATGTGAGAAGATCCAAGACACTCTAAGGTAGTCTAAATGTTCAAAAGTAACACACACTAAAAATTAATCCCTAGAAGATAAGACAGGCAAACACTAAATTAATTGGAAGAACAGTTACAACAACCAACACTAGAGAAACTTACCGGTGCAAGTGCAACTTGAACACAGAAGCACCCTCCAGGTATAATCTGCAAAGCGTGGTCCGATGTCTATCCTAGGTACCACGGTATACCCCCGCAGTCACCTGTGTATGTCCCTAAAAAAGATTGGCAACTAGGTTGCCAGTGTGTGAACAATCACAGGCGGGTACAGTCGAAAGTCGGGTAGACCACAATGAGTAGGGTATTGAGCCCGAAACCTATCAAGGGTATCGAGAGTTTTGTCGATCCACGTAGGCTATTTTGGGTTAGCTAGGATGTACACACGTGCAGTAATGGAGTAGGGCACATGGGCCTTTATAAAAGATGATTTTCAAAGAGTTGTTCAATAGTGCTTTGGTAAAGAAGGGATATGAGTTGGTCTAATGCCAAGTAAGCATGTGTGGTGCAATTTAGGGTTATAACAATGATAAGGTTCCACATATGCATTATTGAAAGAACTTGATTAGTCTTGGATAATGAAAAAAACATTTTATATAATTAAAATATCAAAAACATCATATAATGAAAATTTCCTTCTTACCTATCTCTCCCCATTGAGATCCCTCTGGTAGAGATAAGTCAGGATCCCCATAGAATTCTGTCCTGGCGTAAGCATAGTCCTCCACCATGATTCGTTTATTTCTCAGCCATTGGAAAAAAGCTCGTCATATTTGATGATAGGTGTTAGCGACATTATTTGTCTTGGGGCTCAAATATACCCAAGTCTGCAGGTTACGCGGGAAGCGCCCCAACGCAAAGTGGGAGAATCTCTTTTCCGATCACAAGTCAAGCGAGCAGGTGAAGTGTTGGTTGTTAGCCGCTGAGATTCAACTGCAAAGTGAATCGATGGTCATCAGGATTTCGGGGCTGTCGAGTTGTCCAGGATTTAGCACAAAGCGTAGCGCCAATAGTTCAAGGCAAATCTGGGTCATCCGATCCAGTTGAGACAGGTGGTAGTCAGTCGACATTTCAGGGATCGATGTCTTGGGAGACAAGGAGCCTCCCATTCTTTACAGCTAAAATAACCAATCATTGAAACACCGAAAGCACCTTTGGAGCCAAGCCCACGGTCCTAACACCAGGTCACATCAAGCGAGCCTGCCGCGCACATCTGTGTCACGTCAGCATTTAGGAGTTTGAGGGGTAAGTGCTTCTCGTCATTTCACCTCTCGATACCTCGAATCCCGAAACACCGAAAGCGCCCAGAATTAGGCTCATGGTTTAGGTGCCTGGTCACAAAGGAGTAGACCTAAAGGAGGGGCGCTAATGTTTATCATTCGACGAGATGGGCCCCAAAGCACCGAGAGTGATCTCAGTTGTTCATCCTGGATGAACACGTGGTGCACGATTGGGTCCTCCTGGCCTTTTGCTCATCGTTATTTCACAGCAAGAAGACTTGCTCCTTCCTATCCATGAACCCTGAAGTGCTGAAAGCGCCCAAAGACAGGCCCACAATATCGAGGAGTAGTCTCAGCCATCCATCTAAAGGGGACACCTGGTGCATGATTAGGCTCCCCACCTTCTCACCCATCACGATTTCAAAGTGCAAGAAGCAGCTCCCTCGTATCCCCGATGTGTGAAGTGACAAGAGCGTCCAGGACCTGGGGCCCACAATAGCGTCAGGTGAATTTAGGATCGTCAGATTTGAAGGACGCGTGGCGCCAGATTAAGCCGTCTCGACGTTTCGCTCATCACGATTTCAAGAAGCATGGATCAGCCCCTTCATATCTGCGAATGCCAAAAACACCTTTTGGAGTAAGCACAGGGTCATAGCCCGTGGTCACTTGGGAGACAAAGAGAGCTATGCAAGAGGGGCCAAAGGCATCGAGTTCAGTTACAGAGGAGATCATCGTGACCTCCAGGTGCCATCGGATCCAATCTCAATCCTGTGTCTCACTTGGAGTAAATGAAGGCATGAACGGGTGGTTGAAACCTCCCTTCATTCATTAAGTGTGAGATATGGAGGGTCTGGCAAGCGGTCTGCTCGAAGGGGTCCTGTGTACCATTTTTTCCAAAGAATCCATGCCGAAGTATTCGAAGAGACAGAGAAGTCTACACACGCTAGCTCGAAACTTAATGGCTCAACTACCCTCCTTACAGGAGCCATGCACAGTTAAGGTGGCGCGTGAAGAAGGATTTCAGTACGAATTTGATTGAAAAGACATCGAGCCCTGGGTGACTGGGCACGCCTCTGTTAGGTGAATTTTCTTGAGTATATAGGCTCAATTTTTGTATTTTGTAAGTATCAATGGTAGAGTGAGGCTCCCGATTGTAATGTTTTAACAGACGCTCTAGTTTTCTGGTTATGCATCTATATGTAAGATTTCTTGTTTTATGAAAGACAATTTCCCTGTTTCATCTAGTTTTCATCTCATACTGAGGGAGTTCATGATTGACTGATTCACATGAATAATTGCAGTTGTGTTATGATAAAGGTTTTATTGTTACACTATTGTATTCCCTGGTTTTCTACGTTTGAATGTAAGATGATCTCGCATTTAAATGCATTCTCCTATAGTCTGCTAGAAACCTGATGTTGACAACAGACCTTTGCATCTCTTTGATACAAGTCTTCCCCCCTACTCACCCTTACTATAAGTCACTGTCTGAAGTATGTCCAAGACCTCACCTACCCATGCATGCTGAGCCTAGTTTCAGAGTTGAAAGAATATCATCCGAGTTTACGTCCATTCGATCACCTCTTCTGTACACAAACCGTGACATAAACTGATGGGCATTGGGCTCTGCTCCTACAAGAAATCCAGGAGTGACTTCCATCGCCAACATTTCTGGCGTCGTTGCCAGGGACAAAGTTGAAAATTTTCCCCAGGATTGAACGACATTGAACCTATGATTCTGAAGGTGCATCGGGTATCAGAGCCTTTAAATATTGCTACTGTGCACCTGGCGACTCCATTGTGATGACTCCACTGGGGAGAATGTGCTCTGTTAATTGTGGCATTCAGAGGTAGACACATGCGGTCTCATCCACAACTGCCTCTAGCTACACCTGAAACTGATCCAGAGGTGGTTCTCAGAAAAGGAAAGGCCTTTGAAGAAGAAGCTCCCACCGCCGAACCAGGTAATCCGCCATCTCCTTCTGTAGGAACTCCATTCTCTCCTCCTCAGTTTCTTATTAGACCTCCTTCAGGGGAGAAATCCTTGTCACTCCCCTCTCCTCTGAGGATGTACCTTGGCGTAGGCCCAGGACTGCAGAAAATTTCCCCACTCCTATCTTTACTGCTCCACCTCTTGTTACCATTACTACTCCTGTGAAAAGAGGAGCACCTACTGACTTGAGCTCGCTAGCCTTCTCCTTAAATCCCCTCTTGTTTCCCACTCCACTTCGGGACTCATTCCTAGTAGCCCCTTCGTGAACTCCTTCTCCTCTGAGTTCTCCTCCACCTAATATCCCTATGGCATGAGAAAATCCCCCTATGACTAGAATGGAGGCCATTATAGCCGCTAGGTATGCTCCCCTCGTACTACTGCAACCTCTCAATTCCCTCCCAGTAGATGGTTACCTCAAGAAGCTGCCCAAGTTTACAAGTGAGGGGGACATAACTGCAGAAGAACACCTAGAAGCCTTTATCGTTTCACAGATGATAATGTCATCATGAATGCAGATGTATGGATGAGGATTTTTGTCCATAGCCTTCAAGGTGAGGCTAGAAAATGGTTCAAAGCCCTGCCTCCTGGATCTATTGATGGGATCAAAGCTTTAGATAATGCCTTTTTGAGACAGTGGAGAGATAAAAAAGACTTCATGTATTACATGACAGAGTTTGGGTCTTTGAAGAGAAAATAAGGAGAGTATGTCTCCGACTTCTCCAAGAGATTCAATAAAATGTACAATAAAATCCCTGCTGAGATCAAACCCTCAGAAGCCTCTACAAAGATCACTTATGTTAGCGCTTTTGATCCTGATTTCTGCCTCCTACTCAGGGAAAGAAGAGCCACTACTCTGGCCCATATGCAAGATGTAGCCGTGGAGGTAGAATCTAATATATTGGCTGTTGACCGACTCAGGAACACTGCTGGTAGAAACATATCTAGGCAGAGGCCTGAAGCTTCCTCATCCATCTCCTCTCCCCTTCCCCTTCAGACTGATGAGACAGCTAGAATACTAAAGTCACTTTCTGCTAGAATGGATAGGTGGGAGTTAGAACGGAAGCCCATGTATATAAATCCCCAGAATGTTGATGGTAGAGGTTTTAGGAGACCTGATAACAATGGACTGCGGGCCTTCCCAAGGGAACAAAGGGAAAAAGATAGAGAAGATCAAAGGATTCAAACCCCTCTCCAAAATAACCTGGTTACTCATGAGGGTTTGGAGGAGATAGACAAGTTTGACCCCGAAATTCATTGTGTTGAATAAGCTCCTCCTTTTCCTCATTTGAATCAGTCTGCATATGAGAAATCCCTGATGAACATTCAAATCCATGATTTAGGTAAGGGAGAAAGGGCCGGTCATGCCTCTAACAGATACAACCTCAGGTCAAGAAAGAAAGAGGGAGACTTTGACAGCCAAGATCAGCCCCTCATAACAGAAAGGTCTACTAAAGCTGCAACAATCACTACTAAAGAAAAGAAAACTCAGAATGCTTCACCAACAGCCAAGGAACCTGTCACTGAGGTAAGGGAAACTCCTAAGCCTATTCCTTCCTTCAATTTTGAGCATGAAATTTAGAATATTAGAATCCCTGTACCCCTATCGGAACTAGTTAAAAACAAAGATTTCAAAAGGTCCCTCTCCAAGCTGCTACAATCTGAGCTCCCCCAGCCTTCCACTGACTCAATAAATCTCCAGGATGAAAAGCGAGCAGTTGTCCTAGGGCCCATGGTAGAAGATAGAGATGATTCATCCCCTCCCTTCTACACATCCCTGAATATATATGACAAAGTGTTGCATAATTGCCTCATGGATTCAGGGGCTTCCCATAACCTTATGCCCAAAATAGTTATGGAAGAATTGGGACTGGAGGTGACAAAAACTTATCATGATTTGTACTCTTTCAATTCGAGAAGAGTGCAGTGTCTAGGAGTCATCAAAGACCTGACGGTTTCTTTGTTTTAGCTGCCCATGAAGAGTGTGGTCATGGATATTGTAGTAGCTGACGTTCCCCCCAAATTTGGCATGCTGTTGTCTAGATCATGGATTAAAAAGCTTGGGGTAACATTGCAGATGGATCTCACGTATGCCACCATTATATTCTTTGGAGGGGAACAAAGGAGGTTATATAGAGAAGCTCAGTTGGCCTACATTGTTAGTGATGAAGCAAATCCCACCAATCACCCCATCTTTGCACTTGACACCGACCTAAGGTCTAGTTTATTGCAACTCACTGATGCTCTCGAAGACCCTTTCCAAGTCAAAAAGAAGCCCAGTCTTGATTATCTGATTCCCCCTCCAACCCCTTCCGTGTGGAAGATGTTTTTCAACGGAGCTTCTTCTAGCGAAGGTGCTGGTGCTGGGGAGGTTTTCATATCACCTTGTCAAGAGGCCATAGCTCTACCATACAAGATGGAATTCGAAACCACCAACAATGTGGCGGAGTATGAAGATCTTTTTCTGGGTATGAGGGCCGCAAAGGAAATGGGGATTAAAGAAATAACAATATTTGGAGATGCTGAGTTAATTATCCAACAAGTTAGAAATGCTTATCGTGCTAATAATCCCCGGCTCAGGAATTACAGAAATGAAGTATGGGACCTGATTGATAGTTTCTTCTTGGCCTTTAAAATTTCTTTTATTCTGAGAGGGGAGAATACTTTAGCCGATTCTTTAGCTATCTCAGCTAGTTTTCTCAAAGTTCCTCTGTCGTCGATGGTCAAATATGATGTTGAAATGTGATATAGGCCCTCTGTACCAGACAATGTCAAGCATTGGAAGGTATTCGAAGACGATTTGGAGATTGAAAAATTTCTCCAATCTGTTGATGAATTTTCTGCATTGCACATTGATTAGGATCCCGACCCGGAAGGTAACCCTTACCTTGAGGTGTTTTTAAATAAAATTGCTAATCACCAAATTATTCAGCTGCCCAACAATCACATTCTGAGAGGACTGGTCCCCTTGGAAAGACGGTTCGATGGGAACGATGTGGCCATAAAGGGTAAGGTTTCAAATGAAGATGATGATACAAATGAATGCAACATTGGCACATAGGAGGAGCCCAAGTTTGTCAAATTATCAAGCAGTTTGACCAGAGAACAGAAGGCATAATATACTGAGTTGCTAAAAGAGTTTGTTGATGTGTTTGCATGGACATACGAAGACCTCAAGACTTATGACACATCTTTCATTGAGCACAAGATTCCACTAAAGGAAGAGGCTAAGCCAATCAGACAGAAGCTGAGACAGATAAATCCCATGTTGCTACCTGTCATGGAGAAAGAAGTGAAGAAATTGTTAGATGCCCAAATCATTGTCCCCTTGAGATATTTCGAAAAGGTGGCCAATTTGGTCCCAGTAAGGAAGAAAAGTGGAGAAATCAGAATCTATGTTGATTTTAGGAACCTGAACAGGAGCTCAAGGAAAGAAAATTATCCCTTGCCCAACATGGAACGTTGCAAAGGGTAATGGGTGCCTCTAGGATATCCATGATTGATTGTTTTTCTAGTTATAATCAGATATCAGTCATGCCTGAGGACAGAGAAAAAACAACCTTCACCACTCCTTGGGGTACATTCATGTATGCCAAAATGCCTTTTGGATTGATGAATGTGGGAGCAACGTTCCAGCGAGCTATGGATATAGCCTTCATCGGGGAGAAGTACTAGTTTGTGGTAATCTATCTAGATGACATCACGGTCTTCTCTAGGTCAGACAAGGAGCACCGCTGCCACTTGAGGAAAATTTTCCTGAAGTGCCGGAGGTTTGCCCTATCCCTAAACCCCAAGAAATCTTTGTTTTACATGAAGGAGGGGAAGTTATTAGGCCATATAGTATCAACAGAGGGAGTGAGAATTGATCATAGCAGGGTAGAGGCAATTCAAACCCTGTCACTTCCTAGATCCAAGAAGGAAGTTCAAGCCTTTTTGGGAAAGATCAATTTCTTGAGGAGATTCATCTCAAATTTTGCTGAGTTGGTGAAACATATCACAGCCATGCTCAGGAAAGAAAATGAAGTAAAATGGATTGCTAAACCCAGGGAATCTTTTATCCAAATAAAAAGGGCATTGACTGAGGCACCTGTGCTGATCAGTCCTGACTATTCCAAAGAGTTCCTAATTTTCTCTTTTGCTTCTTTTGATACAGTAGCGATGGTCTTGTTGCAGAAAAATAAGGAAGGGCGAGAGAAACCCATTGCCTTCTTCAGCAGGGCATTAAGAGATGCAGATATCAGGTATGAAATCATGGAGAAACAGGCCTATGCCTTAGTGAAATCTCTCAAAGCTTTCAGAGTCTATGTCCTGCACTCAATGGTAACCGCATACGTGCCTTCAACTTTTGTGAAGGACATCCTTATACAGGCTGATATAGATTAGAGAAGAGGTAGATGGATCGCTAGAATCCTGGAATTTGACTTGGAGATAAAGCCCACTAAGTTGGTTAAGGGGAAAGGTTTAGGCAAGCTACTGGATGAATCCAATTACGAAACCTTGGGCATTAGTTTCATCAATACCTGCTCACGAATTCAGCAAGTTGAGTTGCCCAGTCAACGCTCTCAGGAATGCGTATTGCTGGCAGAGTGTGCCTGGTATCGTAACATTTTGTACTTTCTGCGGGAGTTGAATCCCCCGGATGGAATGTGTAAAAGTAAGGAAAGAGATTTGAAGCTCAAGGCAGTGAGATATTTCCTCATTGGGCAAGTTTTACACTAGAGAGACCCTCTAGGAGTGCTGTTGAGATGTCTGAACCTACCAGAAGCCCATAAATTTATGTTTGATTTCCATAGAGGCCTTTGTGGGGGGCATCATTTCTGGAAGACCACAACTCACAAAATCCTCAGGGCTAGTTATTATTGGCCCACTTTATTCATTGATGTCAGCAGAGAAATTAGGGCCTGCATCAAATGCAAAAAGTTCTCAGGGAAACAACAGCTTGGGCCACTACCATTGAAGCCTGTGATTGCTTCAACACCTTTTCAACAGTGGGGGCTAGACTTTATCAGGGAAATTCATCCTCCTTGAAGTGGCCAACACAGATGGATCCTGACTGCAACAGATTATTTCACCAAGTGGATAGAAGCTGTCCCTACCAGAAGTACATCCCAAAAATTAATTATCAGCTTCCTGGAGGATATCATAGCCAGATTTGGCTGTCCCAGCAGGATCATAACTGATAATGCTGCTTCTTTCAAATCTGAGCCTCTCATTAAGTTCTGTGAGCAGTTCCAAATCTCGCTAATTCACTCCACCCCCTACTATCCCCAGGGCAATGGTTTAGCCGAATCCTCCAACAAGGGCCTGATAAGGATCATCAAAAGACTATTGGAGGACAACAAAAGGGCCTGGGAGTCGAAGTTGAAATTTTCTTTATGGGCTGATCGAGTGACAATGAAGAAATCCTTGGGCACCTCGCCTTTTCAGCTGGTTTATGGAGCAGAGGTGATTTTTCACACTCAGCTTGCCTTACCTGTGGCGAAGTTCTTTCAAGATTATGAAGGAGAGCCAGATCATATGATCAGAAGGATTCATCAGATAGTAGAAGTACAACAGATTAGGGAATAGGTGAGGGACACCACTCATAGTCATCAACAAAGGGTCAAACAAGATTTTGACAGGAAGGTCAGGAAGAAGGAGTTTGAGATCGGGGATTTGGTACTTAAGTGGGATGCACCCAAATAGGATAAGGGAAAACATAGCAAGTTTGATGCCCTTTGGATTGGCCCCTTCAGAATCTCTGAGGTCTTCTCAAACAACACGTACCAGTTGCATGATCTGGAGGGAGAAGAGGTTTTCAACAACCCAGTAAATGGGCATTTTCTAAAGAAATGTTTTGTTTGAGCCTTAGACGACTCCTTTGTTTGTAAATATTATCCTTTAGTTCTTTATTCATTTTCTGTTTGTATATTTTTGGTTTAGTAAAAGACTCCATAGCCCAATAGCAAGGCACTGAAACTGCAGAATGAGTTCTTAGAGCATCACAGGGACGACTCTATCCCCCATGGAGCCTAATGTTAGTGAAATTATTTGTCTTGGGGCTCAAATACACCCAGGTCTATAGGTTATGCGGGAAGTGCCCCAGCGCAAAGTGGGAGAATCCCTTTTTCGATCACAAGTCAAGTGAGCGGGTGAAGTGTTGGTTGTCAGGCACCGAGATTCAATTGCAAAGCGAATCGACAATCATCGGGATTTCGGGGCTGCCGAGTTGTCCGAGATTTAGCATGAAGCGTAGCGCCAGTAGTTCAAGGAAAATCTAGGTCATCCGATCCAGTTGAGACAGGTGGCAGTCAGTCGACATTTTGGGGATCGGCGTCTCAGGATACAAGGAGCCTCCCATTCTTTACAGTTGAAATCACTGATCATCGAAATGTCGAAAGCACCTTTGGAGCCAAGCCCACGGTCCTAGCACTAGGTCACATCAAGCGAGCCTGGTAGCCCCCTTTATAATAACGAATGTTATCTGGGCCATTCATCTAAAAGACATGCGATGCACATTCATGTCACCTCGACATTCGAGAGTTCGAGGGGTAAGCACTCCTCATCATTTCACCTCTCGAAACCTTGAATCTTGAAATGCCGAAAGCACCCAGAATTAGGCTCATGGTTTTGGTGCCTGGTCACAAAGGAGTAGACCTAAAGGAGGGGCACTAATGTTTATCATTCGATGAGACGTGCCCCAAAGCACCGAGAGTGATCTAAACCATTCATCCTGGATGAACACGTGGTGCGCGATTAGGTCCTCCCAGCCTTTCGCTCATCGCGATTTCACAGCAGGAAGACTTTCTCCTTCCTATCCACGAACCCAGAAGCGCCGAAAGCGCCTAAAGGCGGGCCCACAATATCAAGGAGCAGTCTCAACCATCCATCTAAAGGGGACACCTGGTGTGTGATTAGGATCCCTATCTTCTCTCCCATCGCGATTTTGAAGTGCAAGAAGCAGCTCCCTCATATCCATGATGCGCGAAGTGACGAGAGCGTCCAGGACCTAGGGCCCGTAGCAGCGTCGGGTGAATTTAGGACCGTCAGATTTGAAGGACGCCTGGCACCAAATTAAGCTGTCTCAGCATTTCTCTCATCGCGATTTCAAGAAGCATGGATCAGCCCTTTCATATCCGCGAATGCCAAAAACACCTTTGGGAGTAAGCACAGGGTTATAACCTGTGGTCACTTGGGAGACAAAGAGAGTTGTGCAAGAGGGGCCAAAGGCACCGAGTTCAGTTACAGAGGAGATCATCGTGACCTCCAGGTGCCATCGGATCTAATCTCAATCTTGTGTCTCACTTGGTGTAAATGAAGGCATGAATGGGTGGTTGAAACCTCCCTTCATTCATTAAGTGTGAGATATGCAGGGTCTGCTCGAAGGGGTCATGTGTACCGTTTTTGTTGGGTATGTGTTATATTCTTTGCACGAGTAGTAGTGTCTGAGCGCTTGCGCCGGGCGCGCGGGGGTTCGGGGGCATCGCCCCCGAAAATTTTTTTTTTGGGCCGACATATTTTCGCCGGTTTCGAG